>OX401406.1:39114456-39196956 GCA_947846245.1 Cerastoderma edule
ATGTCTTCACTGAAGCCAGTTGTTTGTTCACATCACGACCATAGTCTATTGTAAGAAGAATATTTTAACAAGAAAAAAACTGAGAAGACTGGATATTGTCGACTTGCATTGGTTTGATAATGATAGATTTCTGAATGCATGTTGTTCAGACCAGTAAAATCCCAGGACTATTTAGCAAAGGATTAATTACCCAAAAGGTCATGGCCGAAAAATTGCAATTGACACCATTTTACTTCCGATAAGATAGTGGCACCGTTAGTTAAAAGTGATTATGTTATTATCCCATTAGGAAATAACAGATTGTAAAAGTGTTGTAATATAATAGAGAGTTTCTAAAGTCTCTAACTAATAATAACTTGGTAAAAATATCTTCGCTATAGATCAATTGGCTTACTTCTCGCTCGATTTCTCATTATGACTGTCTTTTCCTTGATATTTCTAATATGCACCAAAGAGCCTCAAGTCAACATGCGTTTTGGGCTATGATATGTTCCCCGCCCCTCAGATCATGGGATGTTACCAAAAGGTCCTGAAAAGTTAACCTCTCGAGTCTTAAAGGCACTTGCTCACAGATGTAAGGGAATTTGGAAGTCAATATTAACTTCCTACAAATTGCACAACAGCTGCACCGTAATATGATACGCTTCGAGAAATAGTCATTGCAAGCAATATTAGATCGTTTATTATTCTTAAATTGTGTATGCGGTAAATGATCATGCATTTTTTATCCAAAAGCGTGAAATCGCTTTTAAGATCTGCCGCATATAAACTGTTCATACTTGGATAGATTGACGCTTCCTGAATGTATCATGCTTTCATTAGCTACTTTCATCTGTTTATCAAACAACAAAACAATAACTTGAATTGTTTCAACGGGATTAAAATGATCTTATTTTGACTTTCAATCTTGCTCTTCTGTGAACAAGCACCTTTAACGGTATGACACCCCGGGGGAGTGAAGGAATAGGGGCTGGGGGGGGGGGCGTACGCCAGGACATCATTCCCGTAATTAGCGGTCAGTTGGTCAGTAACAATAAGCCGCCAGCATCAATGTGCCAATCACATGGTCCTCCCGAAGCAGAGCAGACGTCGATGATTGAGATTTATGTTTTTACGTTACCGGTCTGACAGAATTATCTACCACCGATAATGTTTTCTTGACGTTTTGACAGAAAACGTTTTCTGAAAGTGATGAATACAAGGCGAGGGTTGGTTTTGACAACGGGAATTGTTATTGGCTTAGGGACTCTGTTTTATTGCTGGCATGAACCCTGGGGCTGTAAAATGTGAAACAGGATAGATCACTTTCGAACTTAAGGATTATTGCGTATGGTGGGCGAATGTACGACCTAATCATAATCCATACTCGTGATGAAAACACATATAAGCGCATTTTTTTTTTACAGAGAAATAGGAAACAATTGTTACAAAAATAGAAATTGAGAAGTTTATGCATGTATTGCCATAGTGGCTACATATGACTACATAGGGAAATAATCATTTCGAAATTTGTGACTGTTGTTTGGTTTTCTAAAACCATACAATCTGATATAAGGAGGTTGGTCTATTCAGGGGTACCGATAAGCCAAGTATGGATCATTAATAAGAGATTTTAATTTTGTAAGTGAGAATATGCTTGATCTAAATATCTTAATCTCGATCTACTTTCCGAGTTCAGACTTTGTTTTCACCACTGATGCTTGATTCTGATAGGTCGACATTCGACTTGTTTGATTAACTGACCAATTAGGGACCAGAATGTTTAATTGTGCTACTGATGTTACCGTTTAAGTTCATGGAAATGTCCTGGTGGCAGTCATTGTAAGGAGCCAGCCTTTTGTTGTAGGAATAACACTTTGTCAAACGATCCGTAGAATTTCTTTGTCTGCTGCAGAAATCCTTTGAATTCACTGATGGGAAAGGGGCTTTTACTCTCATGGACATTCTAACTATGTTGTTTGTCGTATGCTATATCCATTCTATATCAATCTTACTTGTAGTCTGCAGACCGTTGCATTTGAAACAATAAAGAAGTGCACTATATATCAAAGATTGCGGAGCACTGATGTATGTTGAAACTAACAAACACTAAATCTTGAAATGTTGTTGATAAAGAGCTGGTTTGGAAAATGAATATACGTATGCATGTGACATACCTTTTCTGGTAGCTTCTGGTAAAGAAGGAAACAAAAAGAAGAAATAATTCTGATAATAGGTGGAGCTCATTGAATAGATGATGATGAATACTATGAGTATGCTGGATCAGGCCAAGTAAGCTTTCTGGTTTGAACAGGCATGTATCTTTCTATATTAGGGATTATGTAAAATTACCAGTACTAACACCCTTTTATGTGTTAATCATGTTTGAGTTATTTCTTTGATGAAATGGGTAAACGATTTCATTGAAAAGTGTGGCATTTTCCCACACCAAGACTTAAAGAAAGCGAAAAGAAAAGAAACTTCGTATAAATGTTAATGATACGACGTGTGTGTCCTACCCCCTTCTCTGTTGATGAACGTAGACAGATCACCTTCATTTGCACTGATAAATCAACTTCCGTCATATCGACGACTTTTGTTTGAAAATGTCGCCAGTTGCATGTAAAGCTGGACATTGCACTTGTCAAATGTCGAACGAGATTTGGCCATTTTTGCACCTTCAGAAAGGATGAAAAATGGCGAAACAAACGAGCGGCGCGTGCTGACATCTCGATCCCCCAGAGGCTTGCAGACAGACAAACGCTTTTCGTGACACTGACTACAAAACGGGCGACAACCGGTCTGTAGCGTTGTCCGAATGATGCAGACGTAATATTTTGTTCTAACACTGTTACATCCCGGGTCATCCGAGAGACCTAGGTACCGTTTTACTAAACAACTTAAGGACAATATTTGCGTAAGTCATAACGGATACACATGGATATTATCTTCAATGGAAGTACAATATTGCAATGGGACACGTCATTGGAAGTGTCTCGGAAAGACGATTCCAATGATGCGTAATTTTGCAATATTGCTTCGCCCAATATTGAAATAAGATGTCTTGTTGCTTTAGACTTACGCAAATATTAAGAGTAAACTGTTTAGTAAAATGGTACCCTGTAACGTACCGGATGACCCGCCATTGACCATTCGTAGACATGCTACAATGATCGAGCCAGGCTCTACTTGGAAAATCCAAGCCGTTCATTGCCATAAGAAAGAGACGTTGTGAAGCAACGTTCTTGATGATCCGCACTGAGCCATACACGGGTGTATGTGAAGGGAGACAAACTTCCGTCGAGATTTATTTATATAAGATAGATTCGTTTAACTCTTTACCAAACACCGAATTGTTGACTATCCCAAATTGAAAGAGTTTTTAGAGGAAATTTCTACAGGTGATGAAAATGAAGAAAAAAGAAAACAATCATATGTTGGGCAGAAAACATTAAAAGCAATTTCTCCTTTTCAACAATGTTTTCCAAAGTCGGCCGCAACAAACTGGTCAAATGTCGTTATTGTTTGGTAATGGGTTAAGAACTAGTCTACGTGTATAAGCATCGGCAGAAAAAAAGTAGCAAAATAATAGGTTCAGAAAGAAAACGTAAATAAAAAGGGGAAGATGATGGTGATGAAGAAGCATAAACAGAAGAATATAAAGAAACAAACAGTCACTTGATTCGAACCCATGACTTTCGTGTTCCGAGGCCGAAGCTCTGCCCACGGAACACTTTTTTCTATGCATCACTTGTGACCTAGTCCATCAGTGGTAATTGTGTGAAGAAATTGCTCGTCATACATTTTTTGTTCTTTTCCGTTTTAACATAGTCGAAACACTTAGATTATCCTCATACTACTTTCATCATCGTATGCATCCCCTGTTAACTGTTTAGGAAAATTCGGTTCAAACTGGACTTCTTCGAACCGTTTTACGCCTTACCCCATTATATTACAGGTTGATTCGCCTTTGTATTTGGACCAGACAAAGTACCTCGTTTTAGAAAATGGGTTACTATACATACATACATTATATAAGTTAATTCTCCCTCTGGCAGAACTTTGTGGGGGATTGCATGACAAACGTACCCCAGCGGCAACAATCGAAGCAATGTCACTCTAATTAATATTCGTGACTCTGTAGATTATCCTTACGTCTTTGTACAAAGGACACATAGACAGAGCGTTATTGTGGAACTATGATTTTCCGAATAACAAAATATAAACATCATTATGCATACGATTCGAGTTTCTTTGTTGCGACTGAAGATAAAAGCCTAACGACAAAATAGAATCTTTTCTTTGTCACCCAATATCAAAAGTGAATGTATTAAGCCTGGCCCTCAAAAGCAGGTCAAATTGGTAGAGTCGAATTTGAAATTCATGAGTCGGGAGTTTGAAACAATTGCCCGTTGATTATTTTATTTGGCTTTTGTCGAGGTTATTGTGGCATGCTTTAATCTTAAGTATGTATATCTACAATTTGAAAAAGATGGATACCAGTTTAGATGTTGGTGACATTTAAGTAATGAAATGATAGAGTTTGAAACATTTCGAGAAAAGAAACGAAAAACGTTTCACGAATAAGTATTGCAGATAATAGAGAAAGATTTTCAGGTATTTGTAATTATCGACGTGTGATACATAGATTGAAAACCATAAAATAAATTTGGGACTTTGAAAACTTCAAACAATAACTTCAAAATGAAACTGTTTGAAGTTATGGATTGATAGATAGCTTCAGATCATATGTTAACCCCCAAGAGACAATTAAAAAAATATTACTTTACAATAAATGCCTAGGTCTTATTCAACTTTATGATTGAGGTTTGGAAACTGTTTATCTATTCGTCAATAGATTTCGGCATTTAACCTATCAATGGGTTTTATATTTAGGACAGACTACTCTCTATCTCATTATAGACTCACACTGTTCCATATACTCGATACATTACAACACCTTACCTTTTTCAGTGCAAGTGCAATATTCCAATGTTGGTGGTGAAGAGCTTAGTGTCGTGACTTAAACATTTACCAAACGCCAAATGTTCAACTGTCCCAAATTGTAAAAGATTGCAGACGACATTTCAAATTGTGATGAAATTGGAAAATAATCTTCTGATAGGGTAGAAAACATTGTGGGAAAAGGAGAAATTGCTCGTCACGAGCAATTTCTTCCTTTCCCACAATGATTTCCGGAGTCGTCTGCAACAAACTGGTGAAAAGCCGTCATTGTTTGGTGATTGGTTAAGAACGGACAAGCCCGACTCGATTCCCGTAAGCGGAAGAGTTTTTCATCACGGAGTGTCCTTGGGCTATTTAAATATCATTGCCTCTTACTTGTAAATTATCCAGGAAACACGGATAACTATTGACCGAATGTAAACGGAATTTTCATGCCTTTATGATCGTGCAAATCGTTTATTCCACAATGTCAGAGACAAAGATAACGAGGGCCTGGATTTCGATTGTTGATGTTATTTATGTCTTTGAAAGTGCCAACAACAAATGCTGTATACATAAATGTACCGCAACATGCCTGCTATAGGAAATTAATAAATAAAACCAAAAATTGCAATGAAAGGAAACACTTTTTTATGAGTAATGCCATTACCAATTAGAAACGATCCTCAGAAGCGAGGAATACCCATACTCAAGGGTTGTCATCTGCGTTTGCTATATAAGTAACGTTGAATTAGATACGGACTCAGATATGAGAAAGAGGAAAAGTAACCAACATTCTCCTTTAGTAAGGTTATACATCGATAGAATAAGAAGATATTTATTATCTTTTGGGCAAGTAAACGTTTGAGAAAGAAAGATTTCGTTATGAACAATTTCTCAATTTCGAAATATGACATACTTGGTACCACTTGATGTCTTCAACAAACATGTTTTATCATGGAATTTTCCGGCTCCCTTACTCCATTTGACCTCGCTTTGACACACATTCAGCAGAAGCCATTAGAAACCGCAGTGAGTGCAAAAAAGAATGGAGGCATATCGTGTTAATAATCGATTTCTCGTTTTGCCATAATACTTGCATAATTCTTTAACAAAGACCTAACCTAATACCAAATAAATGTTTTTTAGGTATTTGCATTAAATTTCATCGAAAATGATATTTTAGTGTACCTCATATCTGTTATTGCTTCCATTGGAACCAATAGAAAATTCGCAAACGAGATTTTTGGGTTATTCGAAACTGGATGCAGACCCATGAAATTGAAACGCGTATTTTTATATATGTAGATTTTTTATTGGACCCAGTAATACAATCTGGGATAAATCAGCCAGAATTGGCGCTACAAAATTGGAATAGCCCCGGGGTATTGCATCTGTATTTTATACCATAGACTAGGATTAGACTTAACAGTTCCAGGGGAATGTGACGGATCTAGGGACAAACTTGTGTTTTAAGCCCTTCCCATTGGTCGAATATTGTTACTCGCCCAATTCTAAAGCAGACGATTTTCGAATGGAATTGAAAGTGGCATTTGGTAGATCAGCCGGGTAAAGATGCCAAATACAAAAGGAACAATGCTTGTCAGGCAAAATTTCTCGTATTTGCCTTTCTTGATTCACAAGATTGTTTCTAATGCGTTTGAATAGGTTTATGAACTATAGATAGTCATATACTTTGCTGGGGGTAGAAATCTTCGATTAGAATTGGAACGTGTTCTTCTTTTATGGGTGCACCATGGTATAATTTCTCAAATTGACTCATACATTTTTAACGAAGTGAGATATTAATGTAGATTTAACCCTTTCCCAAACAATAACGACATTTGACCACTTTGTTGCAGACGACTTTGGAAAACATTGTGGGAAAAGGAGAAATTGATTTTCCTTTTCCAACAATGTTTTCTGGCCTATCAGAAGATTATTTTCCAATTTCATCACATTTTGAAATGTCGTCTGCAAACTCTTTTAATTTGGGACAGTCGAAATTTTTTTGTTTGGGAAAGGGTTAAACCATTGCAATCCATATTGAACTTAATGATTTCTTTGAAGAGCATGATGCGTTTCTTTCGTGTTTCGGGGACCTATTTGTGGAGGCGATTTGTTCTGGCTGACCTAGCCCAGTAACCTTTCCGTAATAGCTTTTGTACCTAGAGACGAATGAAAGCCACAATTTGCGAAAAGTCAACAGACTAAACACATCTTTTCCATGTTTTTGCATGGAAACAGACTCCGTATGTGTCTCATTTAAGATTTTGGAGAAATTAGACGATTAAAATATGCTATTTACTATAGGATAATGCGTAGCAATTCCGACAACGGTGTATCCTCGTTCATTCTCCATTACTCAGAGTGCGTCAGAAGAAAGCCACTACAAATATTGTTAACCATCGCTTAACCCTTTCCCAAACAACACATTTTGGACTGTCACAAATTGAAAGAGTTTGCAGACGACGATTCAAAATGTGATGAAATTGGTAAATATTCAGAAAATCTTGTGGGAAAAGGAAAAATTGCTCGTCACTAGCAATTTCTCCTTTTCCAAAAATGTTTTCTAAAGTCGTATGCAACAAAGTAGTCAAATGTCGTTATAGTTTGGGAAAGAGTTAACCGTTAATTGTACATATCTTCATCAAACAATATAATAATCAGTTATCTCGGACTGAAATGGTTTGCAGAAGGCTTTTTGAAATGTATTAAACATGCAAATGTTAACTACTGGTTTATTAAAGGTTTTTTTCTCCAAAATAAGTTAAATCATCAATAATTAATTCTATTTTACGAGAGAGACGAATCTTTCAATTTCATTTCGATCATCTTTGTCGTCTGCGATCTCTATCAATTTGGGACGTCCAGAAATATGTCGCTTTTTGAAGAGTTAAGTACTCGAAAGGTTTGACAGATATTGCCCCGGGAAATTTATGTTAAGTCTCAAGTAATAATAATTGATAGATAAGGGCCTCGATTTCGATTGTTTTTATTGCAAAGCCCTTGTAATTTTATAAATCGTCCCTGCACATCGAAAAAGTCCCATCTTCTTCGTTACAAATGACGGACATACGACATTATGGTTATGGTCCGCTTGAAATCTCTGAGACCCCCAAGAGAATACCAACAAACCAGATGGGTCCAATATATCAAACCCTTAACCCATTACCAAACGATAACGACATTTAACCACTTTGTTCCAGACAACTCTGGAAAACATTGTGGGACAAGGAGAAATTGCTCGTATCGAGCATTTTCTCCTTTTTCAACAATGTTTTCTGTCCTATCAGAGGATTACTGTCCAATTCCATCACTTTTTGAAATGTCTTCAAGCTCTTTCAATTTAGTACGATTGGAAATTTTGGTGTTGGCAAAGGGTTTACTACGTATAACATTGATATCACGAACAGAACAGAACAGAACAAAAGTTTATTTCATGACTTAAACACTCAAGGTTCATCGTCATTACAACATATACACATACATGAAATAATGGACAATAAATGTAAATATCACGGTAACTGATGAAACCATTAAGCAGTTATACATGGAGCCGAGAAAATAGCAGGTCGTGAGCAATTCTCCTGTCATGACATTGTTTTCATGTGTTTTGTGCTACAAATGTGATAAATGGCAAGTAATATGAAAAGAAATGGTTTGTAATATGATTTTTATCGAAATTTAAACGAGCCCTCTCATAATGGCATAGAACTGAAGAAATTGCAGGTCTTAAAATGGTAATTACATATATGTATAGCAAAAGAAATGGCTTGTGTTATGACTTTTATGGCAGTTTGAAAGGGCCCTTTTACAACAAATGATAAACTTAAATAAACTTGAAGTTTTGTAAAATGGGGGCTACTGCTAGTGGTGGTGCTTTTCTGATGGTGACGATGATGATGACGATGAAAATGGAACCCCGTAACATAACATATAACGTTCTTGAATTCTATTGGAAATGAAAATTACATATTGATAGTCATACAATTTGACATACAAATATGAATATCCCCCAATCACTTCTGTGGGCGTCAAATTGACATAATTAGCTGGAAAATAGTTCAAAGGCAAAAGTGTCAAACGGATAAACTGCTCTTATTGAGCAATGAATTGTTTTGTCGCAATGGTTCTCTGTCGGATAACATCAAGGAAACGCGATTTCTCATGCTTATAGTGTCGTCTGCATATGCTTCCAATTGTGAACGCTAAAACAATCGGGATCTAAAACATTGTTGGCTAAAGTTCCAAACCAACTTCACCATAAGTTATGTAAATACTACTTCAGTCCAAGGTTGATATGTTCCAAATTCCCATGTTCGTAAAGGGGTAATGGTTGACGTTTGGGTGAAAACTTTGTCTCGGAAAATCACCAGGCGGACTTTCTAATTAATTATGTGACTACACTTTCAGTTAAAGCTGGATTAGAGCAACTGGTAAAAATAATGGTATTAACGGAATCGTTGTCGGGTAGGGAGCTCCATAGAAACCTGCCCAATAGATATTTGAGCGTTTTAGATGGAAAACACCGTCGAATAATGAAAAGAACTAATGTCAAATACAACAGGTCATTTAGTTGATTAGAAACTGTTTTGTAAGAAAACACAGCATATATGTGCTAAACTTCTTTCTCTTGTATCAATGTTTCCACAAAACGCTTATGACCATTGTGTTAAATAGATTATCGTTTGAGTAATGGGAATACAAAAACGTGTTGATGATATTTAATCCATGCCATCGCAGCGTGTACAATAAATCACAATCTCTCTCAAAAGCCTCGTTTTGGAAAGCCCCGATTAACATGGGCGCCCCCTGGCGCCTCTTTATATCACAATGGTTTTCCCTAATTTGATACCTTCGCTACTTTGATTTTACAGATGGCGTGGTGGCCATTGTTTTTGTTTTTCAAATTAGAGAGTTGTAAACGACGAATCAAACGACAAAACATCACCCTGAGTTTGTCGGCCCCTGTTGAATAGGACTTCCTGGGTCAAATCGCTTGATCCCTGCTGCTGAGTGGGATTTGAAAACAATTTCCGATGAGGGCCGCTTGACGGGGGATCTCTCCAGTCATCCTATACGCCATATTGATTCATCTGCAACGGATCGCTTTAAAAAACAAAGAAAATAAAAAGAAACCATTGTTACAAAAGGAGAAATTTCTCGGGACGAGAAATTTCTCCTTTTGTAACAATGGTTTCTTGCGATTATCCTAAAGGTGATCTAGATTTTGTAAACATTGTAAATGTGGCATGCTCTTGTTTTCAATGTTGACCGCTCTCAATATCTCATAAGGGGATTTGGGTTTAGCTTGGAGATCTCGAAAACTGAACCACGATTAAATACGCGGTGATTTATAATGGTTGATAAATTGAATGATATCGAAATGGAAAAGCGTGGCCATTTGGAGATAAACAGAGAGAGAGGGAGAAAGTAAAGAAATACATATATTTTTAGCCCATCAATTAAAGGGACTAGACAAGATATTGCCATATTGATATAAACATTGAAAGTGTGAGTTAAACAATAATTGAAACTAAACAATTGTTAACTTGCACTTTTTTTCTACAAAACTGAAATGTATTTCTTGAGGGTTTGCGCCTTTCAGTGCTTTGATGGAAAAAGTATATTCATATGTAGGCCTAGCGGACCTTCCTAGTGGCACACGATTGGAATGTTAAGGTAGAATACCCACTATCCGCCATTTTGAAACGCATTCCTTCGTCCATTCTCGGTTAACTCGGACGATCATAGCTGTAACTGTGTAGAATGAAATAAAGAACTACTTCTGGATCATTCGAACTAACTTTCTGTCTGCATCGGTCGAGACCGGAACTATTCGTTGTGAAACGAATAGTTTGGGTCCCGACCGATGTATGCCAAGAGGACCAAAGTAATCCGACGAAGGAAAGAAATTCAAAATGGCGGATATATGTTTTCTACCTTCATTCATGTTTTCGTTGGTTCTCAGACGCTGTTCACCATTTCGACGATTCACTGGGTAGACATAATAGATCATTGTTTTCAAATTAGCATTCTAAACAGATCACATTTTCAAGATAAGCTTGTAACAACACATTACGGCAATGGAAAATACAGGACTTACTAAAGTACAAAACTTTTGGCATCCCTTTCAAGATGCCACTGTTAAGTATTTCTAGGCGTTATACTAATAGTTTACCATCGTGTGTTCTTTGTAACAGGTTATTCGCCGTTTGCATCGATAACTTGGTAAAATCGAAGTTGCAATCTCCTTTGGTATCACCCGAAAAGTTTCGAACCCTGGTTCCTTCGTAGGTAAATGCAAAAGCGTACATAATCTTGCACACTAGAACAGTCACTGTGGCCCCTGGTCAACGCGGCGGCTTCACTCAGTATTAAATAGTAGCACTACGTACTTGTTTAATAAAATATGTTCTTGTCTGTTCATTAAACAGATTTCTTTAAGGGTTTGTATCTACAGTTTTTCAGTTAAAATAATGTTGTAGGGGTCTCGGTTTACACGGGAGAGTTAAATGTGTACGTGGGCAGGCTAGCTCTCGCGGATCATTCATACTGGACGCCAATGTAACCAATATCACCGCGCCAGCGACACTTAGGGCGATCAGAGCCTGGATCTCCAAGTAAGGAACTACCACCTCGACCACTTAAACACGCAGGACCCAGAGGAAGAGTTAACCCTTTCCCAAACAATAACGACATTTGACAACGTTGTTGCAGACGACTTTCGAAAACATTGTGGGAAAAGGACAAATTGCTCGTAACGAGCAATTTTTCCTTTTCCCATAATGTTTTCTGCCCTATCAGAAGATTATTTTCCAATTTCATCACATTTTGAAATGTCGTCTGCTAACTCTTTCAATTTGTGACAGTCGAAAATTTATTGTTTGGGAAAGGGTTAAACTTAGACTGCCCGCGAGAATCGCACATATAATTTAATTAGGCCAGGTTACTCAACGCGAAGTGTTTTTTACTCCTCATTTTATTCTTTCACGTGTATGTATAAACATGCTTTTCTCATCTCTGCATATCATCGGTGACTACCATGGATGTTTGTGGCTTCGAAACAAGGTCAGGTTATACTCAATATCAACATAAAGGAAGTGATAAACTTCATCGTTGATAAGCGTTTATCAGTATAACTAAAAAGCAAGTTTCAGAGTGAGAAGAATAAGACGCCTTGTGAAAATGATCTAGGAAACTACTGGGACACGCAAACCTATGTTACTAAATTCTAGCACTGTCTTGTAAGGGTATAAGCGATATCATTAACCCGTGGAATGCTTAGGAATTTTCCAAAAGCAGATTGTTGTATCGTCTGCTTTCAAAAACCTTAAATATCTGCTTAGTTTTGATGAGGAAAATTAGTCAGAGTAGCAAACAGGTTAGATCACAGGCCAGCCGCCAATTTATTTGGCGGCTGGCCTGGATCTAACATGTTTACATCAGCATGAAGTATGTTCCGGCAAAGGTTAAAACGTCTGAATCTACTGGAATGGGAATGCGTACGAGAAATAAACTTGCTCATCTGTCGCATAGGCTCAAAATGAATAAAAAATGGACACAGTAATACATCATAATTATTTATTAATAACATCGACAAAAAACAATACCCACAGAGTCTACAAAAAACACTCAGCATGACACATCTGCTTTTTAATGAGGCGTCATCCATCTTAACTAGGTGAAATGTACATGTGCAGAGCTACGTTGACACAAATCTCGGGTCACGCGCTTTACTACGTTATATGATAGAGAGAGAAATGCATTTGACTTTCCTGTAAAAGTTTTGGAAAATATATTCAAAAACATGAATTGGTTTAGCTAAATTACCTCAAATCAGCCATTTTGAAATGTATTTTTTGATCGTATTACTTCGGTAATTCTCGATATACATCGGTTGGAGCGGGAACCTTTCGGTTTTAACCGAATGATTCCGGCCCCGACCGATGTATATCGAGAACGATTTATGTAACCCGACGAAACAATGAATTTAAAAATGGTTATGGTAGTCTTCCTTAAAGGAAACGTGAGGATTTTTTAAGGCCATATCGGTGACCCATTGCAACACTTATTTAAGTATTTCACAATAGTAACGGACTTCTTTTAATCTTACATGGGAGACATCAAAGTACTGTCATTGTTACAGACTAGTAGGATGGAATACTTGAAACCATTGCGAAGTAATTCGAAGGATTTGAGATGAAATTATTATCATGGTTTGTTGTCCTTTTGTCTCAAATCTCTCCGTGTTGAAAAATTAATCAAATTCGTTTTCTCGTCAAAACAGTGAAAGAGTTTGTAATTAAGAAAATAGTTGAAGTTAAAGTCTTTTACGCTATAAATTAACGGAGCGGATTGTGTTTTTTCACATAAACTTTCCCTCCAAGTGTTGATTGATTTTAGTGTGGAAATCTACATGTAGAAGCAACATACAAAACGACAAATATACAGTTCTATGAAAATGGAAAAAGGGGAAAAAGCGTAGTATGAATAAATTAAATGGGGAAATGCTAGATTATTTTACAAAGCAATTGATGTTGACAGATTGAAATATTTCTATACTATGTGACATGTAACATCATTTTGTGCTTTCATCAAATTGAAATCTACATTTATATATATTCTAGGACAAAGGTAAATTCTAACTGTTTATACGATTACACGTTTTCGTCTTTGCATAGAGATACGTGTCGAGAAACAAAGATCTAAATAGAAAATTTGCTCCGGCATAAGAATTCATAATTATTGTTATTTTCTTTTGACGCTTGCAGCTCGATCGTGTTGTAGAAAAATATGTTTTATACCAGGGCATTGTTTTTGAAATTCATTCATCAATCGGATAACTTCGGTCATTTACACCGAACAGTTCCGGCCCCAACCGATGCAGACCGAGAATGAACGAAGTAATCCGACGAAATAATAAGTTTCAAAATGGCGGATTACGAGTATTGTGCATTAAAAATCATCTTGACATATAGAAAATGTGCTTCTTAAGAGTAACCCATCAATAATCATAAATAATGTAGTTTGTCAATAGATAATGCTTTCAATTTGGCCCATTTACAAATTCGCATATATCCACACAAGGGGTACTGTATAAGGGAAAGGCGAAATGCGGGACGACTTAACCCTTTGCCAAACACCAAATGTTTTACTGTCCCAAATTGACAGAGATGGCAGACGACATTTTAGAACGTGATGAAATTGGATAATAATCTTCTGATATGGCAGAAAACATTGTGGGAAAAGGAAAAATTGCTCGTTACGAGCAATTTGTCCTTTTCCCACAACGTTTTCTAAAGTCGTCTGCAACAAAGTGGTCAAACGTCGTTATTGATTGGGAAAGGCTTAAAAAGCCGCATCCTCGAAACGTGTGTAGGAAAACAAGACACAACACACACTTTATACTAAACACGGTATATATGTACAACTCGAAAGTGCTCTTTATCTTCGTTTACAATTGAGGTAGTTCAAATATGTTCTAACTAGTAATTCATTACAATTTTCATTACATCGCAAACTTTCAGCATGCGTTTGTGCCTTTTTCAACCAACTTTCAGATATATCAAGCTGTTGCCTGGATCCAAATCATGGCGTCCTATGCTTTTATTGATAATGGAAGCGTTTTACCAAATCTTGCGTAAGCTCTCTTTCACCAACATCATGAAAAACAATATTGCGAAGAAACACGTCATTGGAATTGTTTTTCCCTCTCCGAGACGTCTTTAATGACGTGCGACATCACAAAACATACTGTTGTTTAAGATGATGTTTATGTGAAGACGCACATGTTATCCTGAAGACACATAGTAAAAAGCGGTACTTCGGGGAAGTTCTCATTCCGATTTTTAGTCTAATTCAAACTGTCTTTCCTAAACCGTTTTCTTTGGTACCTATCATCCAGACATTTTGTATAGAGCTCTAAAGAAATAATAAAAATGTAAATGCTTTAATGTACAACTCATCTAGATGTGTTTGATAGATTTTATTGGTTATCTGTGATGTTTGAATGCCTTTAAATATCATCAATAGAAAGGAAAACAGTTTAACAAATCTAATACAAGCACATAGTAATATATATCTTTACATTTTCCATAGAAGCATACACAACGGTAATGTTTTGTCTATGATCTAATCAAATTATCTTTTCTTCTATATCATTGTTTCTAGCTTTCCATTGAACATCTTCAACGACAGTCTACGTTTTCGTAAACAAAATGTACACACAACACAAAATGTTCCCATCCTTCGCTTTAACATATTTACGTTACATTATATTCTAGTCTTCACGACTCTATGCATGCCAGCCAAATTTGTGTCGAGCAACCATCCTTAGCCCATTACTCAATAATACCTCCCATGGACAGCATTTCTCCACATTTCTAAAGAACAATTTATTTTTATATTTAAATGGTTTTTGCTCATATTAAAAGATTTTCTGTTGTTTCCTGACTTCTGCGTCATGCTGTTGCTTTATACTTGGGCCAGTGAATAGAAATGTCAGATACTTGGCTGAAAATAAAGGCATCTTGTAACACCAGGTTTTTGTTTTCTTTAAACGGAGGTTAGTCTCCAGTAGAAATCTACTACAAAACATTGATTCCTGAAATTACATGCTAGCTTTCTCATATGCCACAATGATTGAAGTATTGAGGTTGTCCGTTAACACAATTTTCAAATGCCTTTTAACGGTGTTTACTGACTCATATTTGGCTCGGCATTTCGTAGACCATCGCACACTTATGAATGTTAATTCAGTGTTTTACATCTTGCTGTGATTACATTTATGCCGATTTCCCCCGCTCATTTGACTTTTCGGTGTTACTAATGGCCATTTTCATCGAAGTATTCGCATACTGTATGTCTTTCTCGTTACTTCGATAAAACACTTGGCATGACTTCCAAACATTGTTTTATAGAGCGATGGGAACAAAGCAGGATATGTTATCCCTGAGTACATGTTTGAGATTTTCTATATTTGTGATATACAGGTTTTCTCCATTTTCACAGTGGCCTTTAAACGTATGTTCTATCCATCAAGCCTATATGCCTCGCTGATCGTCGAAAAAACATTCTGGGATGAAGCACCTTTGCCCTCCTTGGTGCAGATGCGTCGGATCCGACCTTTTCGACAACCCATCTACTACATTCTTTGGTAACACAACGTTTGCATGAATCCCGAATGTATCCAATGTACGAACCAAGTTCATCTTAATAGTCCAAGGTTGCGTCAAGACAATCAAGTAAGTTTCTTTGTATAAACTGGCCTTTGAACCGTTGCACTGACGCAGTGATACACCTCGGAAAAAAAGCTCCTTAGCCCAACGTTTGGCACGTCCCTCTGCATGGTACCACCAATAGAATGTTGCAAAGGGCTTGGTCACTGGTCGTTTCCTCAATATTCTGTGGGAATACTATGGACACCATGTCAGATCAACACTCAACATTTCTTCAACATTTCTTCAACGAGTACTAGTCTAATTTCAATTTTCTAAACGAATGTGATTAACAACCTTGTATATTCCAACGATTAAAACTTCGCCCACAAAATCATACCCACCTTTTTCTATACTCCCAAATATGATTCAACAACGTTCTACTATATAAGGTAGTTCGGAGATACAAAATCAAATACTACAGCATCAACAGTTTGCTTATGACTCCAAGATGAAATCAAACTGAGTAAGTAGAAAGCGGCCATCCGACATTGATTATAGCTGATCAAGCTTCCGGGTCACAGCGAATCTATCGACAGCCACACTTTTGGACTGTCATATCCGGGTAGTTTTTGAGGACAACGTTTCCGTTCTCGTCGAAGTACAGGAGTGTGATGGAGGAGAGCTTTTCCGGGGAGCAACATGGCGCCGGCACGTTAGGGTTGACGGTGTTTACCAGGCTTTGTATCGTGGCATGGTTCGTGGGGCGCAGCTTCTGAAAGGATATATAAAGACAATGGATTTTTTAATGCAGATATATAGAGAATAGATGGATGGTTTCGTTAATCAAATATGTTATTGGGCAAGCCGTAAGAATATTATGGTATGAGAGCTATCCAACACCCTGTTATCGTTCCGTAAATTGGTTTGTTGACAGGATAAAAAAGAACAGTTGTTTGATCTTAGATAATCAGCTTATTTCCCCCATAAGATACCAGTACAAAAGGACATGCGTTGAGTTTATTCGTATGGTCTTGTAATGTTCATTATGATCTGTTTTGTGTTTAATCTGTTTACTTTCAGTTTCATTTAGAGTTAAATCGCATTTTGCTCTCTTCTCACATTCTTTCCTTTTCATTTCGATCGTATGAACTGTTTAATGCGGGTTGAAGTACGTCTCTATTTGCTCTAGTCCCTAGAAATTAGGGGTTTTACGTGTACATGTCGCTATTATTAGACCAAGTTACGCCCCCTGACATCTATGCTCTTTTACCAATAATAATCGATTGTTCGAGGTTTGAAGTGGCTGCAAAAGCGATTATATCATGAATGATAATGTTTGATATGCTTTAAGGTTATATCACCAATGAGCCAATAACGCTTTGGTTTGAGTAAATACCAATTACAAGCTTGAAACGTTTTTTTCCAAACAAAGTCGTGAACGGCTGACTGTTGAATTATCTGTTTTCAATTCAATAATTCGTTCGGTAGAAACGGCACACGCGTACGTTTTGGACCGCACAATACATTTTAATATGACAGGAACAAAAAATACAATACAATTTCAATCATTGAGCAAACATTTTACAGCTGGGCTAGCGTATATTACTACTCCGACAATGCCAATGTCATTTGAAGCGCTTCTTGCTTAGTGCTCGATTCTGAATTAGAACAAGTACATGGGAAATGGTAGAATAATAAGGTATATTTTTGCATGACAAATGCTTTCATGTATTTAGATTGAGAAATCTTTGTAATTGTGGTGAGAAACAAATTATTCTTTTTGTGCACACGTTTCAATAGTCAAGTGTTCAAGCATTCAATTTGGACAACCACCACAACTACAAATAGGGGTATTTGGCAAAAAGTTGAGCAAGGTTGCAGACATAAAATTTGGATACGTCTGATTGTTAAAATAAACCTTTTCCTCATATGTGTTCTTTTTGACAGATCCATAAAAAGACCAGACAACTAAAGTAACATATAATGAAACATTGTAAGTATTTTTGGGAGACTGGATTGAAATGATTGTGGTAAATGAAAAATTGTTTATCACAATCAATTGTTCTTTCTATTTTCACAACAGTTTGACTAGTTTTCCATAAAAGGAACGTAAAAACGAGTACATAAAGACAAGGGTCACCCCTTCCGCAAACGACAAATTTTCGACTGTCCCAACTTGAAAGATTTTGCAGACATTTCAAAATGTGATGAAATTGAAAAATATTCTTCAGATAGAGCAGAAAACCTTGTGGGTAAAGGAGAAATTGCTCTTAGCGAACAATTTCTCCTTTTCCCACACTGTTTTCCTGAGTCGACTGCAACAAAGTGGTTAAATGCTGTCATTGTTTGGTAATGGGTTAAAGAAGAAAGCCGACTTATAAACGCCTACAAAATAAATACCGAGCACACAATCTCAATCGGACGTCTCCTAAATGGTTTCAATGTCGCGTCATTAAAACTATGTTTTCCTTCGTAACCATCATACCACGTGGGGGTTAAATTCGTGATTAAATCAGTTCAACCAAAACTCAAATAGACATCCATTTAGCCACCACAAATGCATTCGAAACCAAAGCGGTGTGTGATTCTTAGGACTTTTCTTAACAAAGTTCTTTCTCCTTAGACTTTATATGTAGGTCGAACTCTCCCTGTCTAATGTAGTTCGAAGTTTTTTTATATCCTTAGTTTAACCCTTTACCAAACAATAACAACATTTGACCACTTTGTTGCAGACAACTCTGGAAAATATTGATGGAAAAGAAGAAATTGCTCGTGGCGAACAATTTCTCCTTTTCCCACAATGTTTTCTTTTTGCCACATTATAAGATTACATTTTAAAATGTTTGCAAACTCTTCCAATCTGGGACAGTCGAAAATGTGGTGTTTGGTAAAGGGTTAAGGAGGTGTTAGCTTACACAAATTGGCGAAAAATTGCGCGTCCATCTAAGTCCTTCTGGGTCATATGGATCATTGGTAGCTACGTTTAAAAATGTCTCAAACAGGCCCTTTGTATTGAAAATGAAGTGTGGCATTAATCATCTTCATAATCCATAATGGGTATCCTTATTTACCCAGAGACATTGTCTAGGTTGGCTATTTGAACTGTATTGCAAAGGCATTGGACCCTGACGCTTATTTCGAATTAAGACCGACGATGCATCTAAATATAAACACTTATTTTTGTTTTCTTTCGAATTAGATTGTGTCACAAAACTGAATTCAAGCTTTTCCATGTAAGTATCAGAAGTATGCCATGCTGGATTGAATACTATAAACACCATCAGGCAACGGCTTAACTCGGTCGTAGACGGTTTATTCTTTATCAGCCAGCCGTCGTCCTTCCGACGGTGTATTGAGCTAATACGAACACTTAGAAATAATAGGATTTTCGTGTTCCAATGTGCTAGATTGAGGGAGTTTCCTTCTAAAGCAGTTGAAGGGCTTCGATATTTATCACATAAAAAACAGGAAAAGAAAACGAGCTAAGCTCATAATAGATTACAAGTATACATGGAACATGAATCATTTTATAAGGCTTGTGGTTACTTTAAGTTAGACACCCAGCGCACGTTTTGAAAACATTCGCATCCAATTAATGTCGTCCATAATACATGCGTCCAAACATGAAATTACCAGAAAGTCTGTTTTACTTCAGATTTTGCATGTTCGATCATCGACTTGGTGGAATATATGTCAATTAACACCTGGACGTGTAAGCTTCGCTTTTGATCTATCTATTTGATTTTCTTTTTCTAAGTGTACTTATATAAGCGTAATATCTACTGATCGGCACCAAAGACGCAATCAAATCGGAAAGTGTATACATAGCCGAGGGTTCAGTGCAAGACTATAGTAACTGCTTCATATACATGAAGCAGTTACTATAGTATTGCACTGAACCCTGGATACGTTTTACGTTTCTCGCAAGGAATAAATCAATATATTCATTCGTTAGCCATCTTCAACTAAAATAAGTACATGTAGTCTTTTTATTTGACGGTATGATATCAAGGACATGTTGACCACTAATTCACGAATAAATATACGTATGAATGAATTACTTACTAAATCCGGAAAAAAAACCCATATCTAGCAGACGTATATTCTAAAGAGAGATAAATGTGCGCTACAAGGAATTGAACCTACGTCCAGCCAGACAAAGGTCAATCAATGAAACATGGTCTTGGTGTTTGCATGACGCGAAAAAATTTGACAAATGATGAAAAATAGCGTTAAAAGACAAACAAATATACAACCGAAAGTTTTGAATAAACAACTGGGAAATTCAACACCCGGCTATCGGGTTGCACGCACGCCCATTAGCTTGTATAGGTTCAAACGTCGTTCGTTTTCCTTTCAACTCTAATCGTGCGTTACCACGCTACAACTTCTGGTGAACTCTTGGGAAGAAAAGAGAACGAAAATAAAAGAAGAAAAGGAAACAAGAAAGTCCTATTACAAGAGTTCCGGATAAGTTTGTCAGTCATCCGCATCGTTCATTGATGCGGTCTTTAAGGAACTATTTATCAACTTCGTACTACGTTAATTCGCTTTAATCAGAATACTGTTAGACTTGACTTTATCAGCTTGACTGGAAGAAAAGTTAGATATGGAAATATGAAATCATTGTGTTAGCATAACTATTTCAATATAGCGCTACAATGTTTTTCAACCTTATGTTAGCAAAACGAATTATAGGGCCATCACCATCAGCCATATATTTTTATGATGACATCAGTTTGGGAATGATCACAAACCCAAATGAAGATAATAGATAAACCCATACTTCGCATTTTTTCCGTTGAGCATATTAGGAAAAGAAGAAGTATAAATTCACCCTATCGTTCAATGATCAGCACTGAGAGCGCAAAGGGGAGTATTGGTTGACACTTTGGATTTCTGTCGATGGTAAGAACTGATAGGCGACGCATTACAATGGCGCCCTGCGTAACGTTGAACGAAGTGCGAACTAGATATCGTTCGGACAAACTATATATCTATCGAACGATCTGGGATATTACAGTAGTTTGAAACAGTTTAAATCCGCATCGATGGAAAGATTCTAAATCTTGATACTTCTTAACCAATATTCCCTAATTCGTTGTTTGTTTTGACAAAATGAAACGAAACCACTCACATTCATACAAAATGCAAACAAAGCAATCTTTATGACATATCGTAAAAACCTTTGTGAATATCTGCTTCTTTTTTTCCACAGATGTTTCTTGGTTGTTGCTTAAATGGCATTAAAATGTGTATATAGGAAGAAATTGTTAATACCAACGAAATTAAACAGTAAAGGAAGAAACTACTTGCGACAAGTAGTCTCCCATTTTGTCAAAATACCTGCTCAAACAAAACTGCCCTTTTTGCTGTTGATAACTAACGTTTCAGTTTCAAGAAAGGTAAGTAAGTACTACATTGGCAATGAGACATTACGATGAATTCCACCGCACTCCCTTATTTACATGTTTATCATCTTGAACGAAACAGCGTACAAATAATAGACTTGTTTCAGATCTACAAGGATTAAACCCATAACGCTAAGAGATTGTGAAAGAACAGCCCCGAAAGAAAGGAAGAGTAATTAACCAACTTACAAACGGAAAGTAACGCAATGGGATGAAAGGAAAACGGAAAAGCTCATTTGTCCTCGAGAAGTGAAATCAAAGAAACTGCACCAACTTGACCCCATAAATCCAGAATAAAAAACGTCGGTAAAATGATGATTGTGTTTGTGTGTATAATCGCCCGCATTTATTACCATTCAAACAATGAAGTCCATTCGTGTTTGTGTACATGTAGCTTCATGGCAGCCATCCTTGTTGTTTACTCTGTTAAAGGCACATAACAAGATATGAATACAAATGCATTACTGACAAAAATATATGGAGTTCTTTTATTACGTTTATAAAAGACTCTACAAATAATCTATACATGGTGTGAGGCCTGCATTGAAAAAATAAATCCTTTAACTATTTGAATCTGATCAAAGGTTTACTAAATAGTAAAGTTTTAAATAGCATTACTCTCCTTTAATGGGCCTTTAAGTAGTCGAACGTAGAAATTGCGGGATTATATCTGAATCATCTTCTCGGAGAAGACGGACAAGATCAGATAGAACAAAGACTCGATTCTGATCCCAGTCTACTATGGTCACATAGGATATAAAGTAGTCTGTTACATAAGCTTCGAAATACGCTTAAATAAAGACGAAGACCGTATCTCAAAAGCGGCATAAGGTAGCATGACACACGCAGATCTGTAATGTACTATCAAAGATGATAATTGTTTTCCGAACACAATCATGATGATTGAATTGAAGTGGTACGACTTGCTCATTATTGATGTGGTAACCACTACAGCAGATACAATAGAACGCACTTAACACTATCGGTATCAGAATAGCAAAGTTCGTAAGCGTTCCCGCCTTCGACACACCCAATGGCGGCTGTGGTTCTGATCTTACTAGGGGAACAGCCAAATAGACGATGTTAATGCTTACTTGGGTTCGATATGATAACACTATACTGTAATATGATCTTTGCTTTGCTACCTTTGGTTTTTGTAAGGTTATTATTGTTTAACCAAAAGACAGTATTCCCTTTAACTTATATACGCTTGGTTATAAAGGTTGAAGCATGCCTTATGCAAACAGTGACTTGAACAATATTGTTAACAATTTATTTATACTCCACATGGATACGATTTAATGATAAAGACGCATTGAGTTCACATGTTTATCATTCGAAAGAGTCGAAAACACCAGAAGCAAAATATACTTGAAATACATCTGAGTCGGTCTTGCCTGAATAAAACAACAAACATTCTTTTTTCTTATCTAAAAGTGTGAAATTGATAATAACGAGAAACACAACCCTAAAGCTCAATTTTAACTAAAGTAAGTCTTTCACAATTGTGAAATAGTTTGTTTGTGAAGAGTTTCTACAGTATTCCGCAAAGCAAATGATCCGACCAGGTCACCGATATGGTTACAACAAATGAATGTTAAGGACGTTAAAGAATTAAAATCTATGTTCCAAGCATACAAATTGACCCATACATCATCACCACAATGTCTGTATTAACGATAGGGATACAAAAATGAATGTAAAGGACGTTTAAATCAAGATCCAACGCGCAAGAATAATAATGTGCCCCTAGTTTGTCAATGCATGGTCTGCACCTACGATAGAGATACAAAATATGAATGTCATGGGCGATCAAATCAATTTTAACGCCCAAGTGTACCATTGAACCAATAGACCATCAACCACCGATAGGGATATAAATTATAAATGTCAAGGACGTTCCAATTAATATCTAACACCAAGGTTTACCAATGGACCCCTACTCCCAGACGGTCAACGCAAGATCAGACGCCTAAGTATACCAACGGACCCCAGTCTGTACAGTGTCTGTACCACCGTCCGACTCAAGATCAGACGCCTAAGTATACCAACGGACCCCAGTCAGTACAGTGTCTGTACCACCATCCGACTCAAGATCAGACGCCTAAGTATACCAACGGACCCCAGCCAGTACAGTGTCTGTACCACCATCCGACTCAAGATCAGACGCCTAAGTATACCAACGGACCCCAGCCAGTACAGTGTCTGTACCACCGTCCGACTCAAGATCAGACGCCTAAGTATACCAACGGACCCCAGTCAGTACAGTGTCTGTACCACCATCCGACTCAAGATCAGACGCCTAAGTATACCAACGGACCCCAGCCAGTACAGTGTCTGTACCACCGTCCGACTCAAGATCAGACGCCTAAGTATACCAACGGACCCCAGCCGGTACAGTGTCTGTACCACCGTCCGACTCAAGATCAGACGCCTAAGTATACCAACGGACCCCAGTCAGTACAATGTCTGTACCACCGTCCGACTCAAGATCAGACGCCTAAGTATACCAACGGACCCCAGCCAGTACAATGTCTGTACCACCATCCGACTCAAGATCAGACGCCTAAGTATACCAACGGACCCCAGCCAGTACAATGTCTGTACCACCGTCCGACTCAAGATCAGACGACTAAGTATACCAACGGACCCCAGCCAGTACAATGTCTGTACCACCGTCCGACTCAAGATCAGACGCCTAAGTATACCAACGGACCCCAGTCAGTACAGTGTCTGTACCACCATCCGACTCAAGATCAGACGCCTAAGTATACCAACGGACCCCAGTCAGTACAATGTCTGTACCACCGTCCGACTCATGATCAGACGACTAAGTATACCAACGGACCCCAGCCAGTACAATGTCTGTACCACCGTCCGACTCAAGATCAGACGCCTAAGTATACCAACGGACCCCAGCCAGTACAGTGTCTGTACCACCATCCGACTCAAGATCAGACGCCTAAGTATACCAACGGACCCCAGCCAGTACAGTGTCTGTACCACCGTCCGACTCAAGATCAGACGCCTAAGTATACCAACGGACCCCAGCCGGTACAGTGTCTGTACAACCGTCCGACTCAAGATCAGACGCCTAAGTATACCAACGGACCCCAGTCAGTACAATGTCTGTACCACCGTCCGACTCAAGATCAGACGCCTAAGTATACCAACGGACCCCAGCCAGTACAATGTCTGTACCACCGATGGGGATATATAAATGAATCTCAAGGACGTCCCAATTCAATTAATATTTAACGCCTAAATATACCAATGGACCCCTTTGCCGCCTATGCAAGGTCTGTACCAACGGTAGGGATAAGAATGTCGAGGACCTGCCCAATTAAAGCCCAACTCATAGATACACATATGAACCCATAGACCAACAACGCAAGGTCTGTACCACCAATAGGTATACAACAAAATAAATGTCAATGGCGTTCCAATTAAACCACCACACCTAAATATACCAATGGACCCCTATTCCGCCTATGCAAGGTCTGTACCAACGGTAGGTATAAGACTGATGAATGTCGAGGACCGGCCAATTAAAGCTCAACTCATAGATACACAAATGAACCCCTAGACCAACAACGCAAGGTCTGTACCACCAATAGGTATACAACAAAATGAATGTCAAGGGCGTTCCAATTAAACCACCACACCTAAATATACCAATGGACCCCTATTCCGCCTATGCAAGGTCTGTACCAACGGTAGGTATAAGACTGATGAATGTCGAGGACCGGCCAATTAAAGCTCAACTCATAGATACACATATGAACCCATAGACCAACAACGCAAGGTCTGTACCACCAATAGGTATACAACAAAATAAATGTCAAGGGCGTTCCAATTAAACCACCACACCTAAATATACCAATGGACCCCTATTCCGCCTATGCAAGGTCTGTACCAACGGTAGGTATAAGACTGATGAATGTCGAGGACCGGCCAATTAAAGCTCAACTCATAGATACACAAATGAACCCCTAGACCAACAACGCAAGGTCTGTACCACCAATAGGTATACAACAAAATGAATGTCAAGGGCGTTCCAATTAAACCACCACACCTAAATATACCAATGGACTCCTATTCCGCCTATGCAATGTCTGTACCAACGGTAGGTATAAGACTGATGAATGTCGAGGACCGGCCAATTAAAGCTCAACTCATAGATACACAAATGAACCCCTAGACCAACAACGCAAGGTCTGTACCACCAATAGGTATACAACAAAATGAATGTCAAGGGCGTTCCAATTAAACCACCACACCTAAATATACCAATGGACTCTTATTCCGCCTATGCAATGTCTGTACCAACGGTAGGTATAAGACTGATGAATGTCGAGGACCGGCCAATTAAAGCTCAACTCATAGATACACAAATGAACCCCTAGACCAACAACGCAAGGTCTGTACCACCAATAGGTATACAACAAAATGAATGTCAAGGGCGTTCCAATTAAACCACCACACCTAAATATACCAATGGACTCTTTCCGCCTATGCAATGTCTGTACCAACGGTAGGTATAAGACTGATGAATGTCGAGGACCGGCCAATTAAAGCTCAACTCATAGATACACAAATGAACCCCTAGACCAACAACGCAAGGTCTGTACCACCAATAGGTATACAACAAAATGAATGTCAAGGGCGTTCCAATTAAACCACCACACCTAAATATACCAATGGACTCCTATTCCGCCTATGCAATGTCTGTACCAACGGTAGGTATAAGACTGATGAATGTCGAGGACCGGCCAATTAAAGCTCAACTCATAGATACACAAATGAACCCCTAGACCAACAACGCAAGGTCTGTACCACCAATAGGTATACAACAAAATGAATGTCAAGGGCGTTCCAATTAAACCACCACACCTAGATACACCAATGGACCCCTATTCCGCCTATGCAAGGTCTGTACCAACGGTAGGTATAAGACTGATGAATGTCGAGGACCGGCCAATTAAAGCTCAACTCATAGATACACAAATGAACCCCTAGACCAACAACGCAAGGTCTGTACCACCAATAGGTATACAACAAAATGAATGTCAAGGGCGTTCCAATTAAACCGCCACACCTAAATACACCAATGGACCCCTAGACCATCACGCAATGGCCGGCGTCAATATTTTGTCGGAATGCGTACAATGTGAGATTGCGGAAACCACAAACATCAGATGGAGTATTTGATAACATCATTCCGCGTGTTCAACTCGTGGTTTTACGTGCATGACACAATATCATAAACGTAACTCACTGAAGAGCAGTTAGGCGATATGGTTGATCTGTGGGCCCGGGTTATGTTAACTACTACACATGCTTAACCCTTTACAAAACGCCAAATTTCCGACTGTTCCAAATTGAAATAGTCTGCAGACGACATTTCAAAGTGTATTGAAATTGAAAAAAAAACAATCTTCTGATAGGGAAGAAGACAGTGTGGGAAAAAGAGAAATTGCTCGTTACGAGCAATTCCTCCGTTTCCCACAATGTTTTTCAGAGTCGTCTGCAACACACCGGTCAAGTGTCGATATTGTTTGGTAACGGGTTTACCACATAACCAAGCAATATCGGGGTGCACTGGCAAGGTGCACACGGCCTTAAGAAATTATTGTGAGCAAACGGAGAAATTTCTTATGCTCATTCCTACGATATAAATGTTGAGGTACACTTGTTGTCACCTTTACCCTCATTGTTTTGCAATGCATATTCATGAAATTGTTTTTTTTTTTCATACACTTCATCATACCTTGTATGTTGTTCTTTTTACCATGAATTTTGAAGTATCGCGATTTACAGAATGACTTAGCACTTTTATAACGTCTATTGTCATTTTATGAATGTACTTTACTTGTACCATGATGAGATATAAATACAGATTATCTCTACGTGCAATTTTACCTCCATCCATTAACAATTAGACTTAATGGAGGAATACAATTCGATTAAAATTCGACTTTGGTCGACACAATACGTATTGTCTGGTGAAAAGCTACCATCAATTCGAATGCCTTAATAAGAGTGTTGTCCAGAAAGGCTGACTTGTTTGTGCAACATCCTTAGCCAAACATTTATCGTTCATGCGTCTTTTTTGTTCACTTTTGAATTAAACGAAATTTCAACAATATCAGAGCGGTCAACACCAATATCTAAGTAGTAAGTCTATACGAGGAGACATACGGCTACTGGTAAAATAACAATTTGAGAACGTGAGTGTTTGACAGAAATCAAAAACGAACACGGGTGGAAAATGCTCTTGAATATTTCTTTGGGCTGACCTTTGAATAGCTGTCGCATTTAAGCGACAGGTGTTTGGTATATTGCTATAATCAACCCGAACAATAAACATATAAAACGATTACTCATTCACTCGATCGGTTAGAAGTAAAGAACTTTGCCCTTGTAGTGCTGGAATCCACGTTATGCTTAAGCAAATGGGTTAGATCAAGGTTAGATCGAGGCCAGTCGCCAAGTAAAATGGCTGCTGGCCTGTGATCTAACCTGTTTGCTACTCTGAGTATCTTTCCTCAACTAAATTAAGCAGATTTTTAAGGTTTTGGAAAGCAGACGACACAAAACTCTACTTTTAGAAGATTACCCAGCATTCTAAGGGTCTCTTTCATTCCTAGGTACTGGAAACGCACCTGTTGAGTAGTAAGGAATGCTTTCATTCGGTGATTGAACATATCGGCATTATGAAAGTTGACGCACAACCCGTGCAACATGTGCAGTGTAATTTGAACTTTGCCGCCTGTCATCCGTGAAATCAGATTGTGGTCCTGTTTTTTACCGAACCTTTGTCTTAATATGTGGGTATTTTGTTTATACAAAAGAATTAGATATATTCTGATATTTTGTACATCATAAAATTGATAATCATGAAGTTTCTCGTTCATTGTAGTCACACGCTGTCTTTAAAATATGTTCTGCAATCGACTCGAAGTTAAACCAACTCTTTGCTGATATCTTTCACGTCACTGCCCTAATGCTAACCCCCATTAAATACAAGAAAACGTTAATTATACACTAAGTAATCCAATTAATGACATTAGGGACGTAATTGACGATAACGATCGTTGACACAGATCATAAACCTGTATTGTCTGCGACTCGATATGACTTTACTAATGACAGATCGTATTAACTGAATTGAAAGTAATATACCCCCGGGGTTGCTTACCTTTTGGGGTACATATTACGTTCGGATATTGTGTTTAACCCTTTACCAAACACCAAACTTTTTAACTGTCCCAAATTGAGAAATTTTGCAGACGCTATTTCAAAATATGATGAAATTGAAAAATAATCATCTCGTTAAGAGCAATTTCTTCTTTTCCCACAAGGTTTTCCAGAGTTGTCTGCAACAAACTAGCCAAATTTTATTATCGTTTGGTAATGGGTGAAATAAGATATGTGTACCACAGTATTGTCAAAACGGCGAATCATGTTTGTAACCCGGTTGTATAAATATTCAAAAAGGTCTGTGATTTCCGGCTTTGAAAGATTTGAGTATGAAGTTGAGAAAATAGGCAATGCTCACTTTTGTCTTAATCTTTAAAGTATCATTCGTTTTTAAATCACATTATTTGTATCCTTCAAATTCTTTCATTGACAACTTGGCCTTCAGAAAAAGTGGTGTTTCAAAAGAAGTTTCAAAATTGCATTCTAGTCTTACTTAACTGAAGCAATAATTGAATAAGGTATGCATCAATGTTGTTGATTTACAAACATGACATTGAGTTATTTAACCAAGAGCTATGGTGTTATATTTTCTGAGATGAATTCTAGCAAACACGAATGTCTAGTTGTCAATGTCAAACCTATATTGTGTTAAAGAAACAAGTTGCCGAAAGTGATCAATCATTAAAATCCTTGCCCCATATCTAGCAATGTCGGGAAACTGCACATATCTTCATCCATGTGCTCTCTTAAAGAGATGATTTTATATTGAAGAACTTGGAAATGCTTTAGTTTTATCAAATTATTTTGTCCAAAAAGCACACAAAACCTAAAATCCCTGTAATTTAAGCAAAATTTGACCAAGAGCACTTTTTATTTTATTGTTCCATAAGGTTCATTGAGGTCAAGCGATTTATAACCTGCCAGTTTTATTGATCATTGAACTGTGAATGTTCAATTGTTTAGAAAGTTTGTTTGATGTTACTTTTCTATACCGAGCACCTTGTTCGATGCTTAGATTATGTATTTCGAGAACAAATAACTACTTTGTGAGCATTTTGTTTTAAATATATAACTGCAATGATGGACATGTGCATGTAAAGGTCAGTTAATGACTATCAAATTTGTAAAGGTCAATGATTGTAAACTTATTTACACGTAAAAACAAAAGTTCTTCATTAATCTTGTTTGCAATCAGAAGAAGATGTTAAAGAACACGGTGATGAAAAACCGGATATTGATCGAAACGAATAAGTTCTTCATTTTTTAACCCAACTGTTTTCAAATTCGAAATGAAAACAAAATCTTCTTATGATTCACAAGTCCTTCATGATTGCAATCTAATGTTTTCAATTTCAATTCGAGTCAAACAGTTCATGCTCCAGTATGGGGCGGTATGATAATCTCAAAGTTAAAGGATAAAAGTGAAGAACACGAAAATCCTTTCACCGCGAAGAGGTGACGTGCTGCCCACTCAGGAAGAAAGGTAATTACTAGTGTCAAAGATTAACTTTTCTCTGAAGATCAGATAAGAGCTGTGGGCACAAAGAGGCCTGCCGAAGCGGGTCTACTTGCCGTGTGCCATTATGTAGGGGCCGTGATGGTAGAAAAGGCGCAATGCTATCTCTACGTTTAAAAGCTGTGACCAAGAAATGTTTTATGTGCGTTTCACACAGATAAACCAACGGGATAAAAGCAGTTGCGAAACAAGAAACAGTCTTGTACTTATTTTCCCATATTAACTTACACGATTTTTTCACTTTTAAAAGACAACCATTATATGAAATTCAGGCGTCTCTGTGGCCAGGTAGACAGAGTACTGATTTTAAAATCGCAGGACCCCTCTCCTTGTGCGCTTGGAGCACGGTACAAGTTGATTTGAAGTTCCATGAAAGGTAATCCCCGATTGACATATGGGATGCCGTTGGTTGTAACCACATTTCCAGTCCTTATGGGCAGGTAAGTAAAGGTTCTTCCTCGATCCATGATGGACCATGTACATGTATATCAATGTAACCGATCCAGTGTTGACCCGATGTAAAAAACCAACACCAAACAAATAAAACAAATAAACTACTATAGTTTTCAAATGTTTAGAAAACTGTTATCTTTAAAGTCGCATTTAATGATTAATGTATCAGTTTTTTGTTGGTTTTTGTATCATAATCGTAACATACTAGATATCCAACCCGCACTAATCTAAACACTATGGCGCTTGTTTTGCAAAGACTGCTTTTCATACGGCTAATCGTGTCGTTTTGTTCGTGTGCATGGTTGTTTTGGTGAAATGGAAATCAGACTTGCTCAGGTAATAACATGGTGTCTTTAAAACTTGTCAATGTGAGTTACGCATGCGCAGGAATCAGTCACGTGGCAAACATTGCTTGCGACTTCTTCATTCAGTGAAATTGGACTTTGGAAAGTACCATTTTGAATTCCTCTATTCAAAAACGACATATAATTAAACTGATCCACTTTCTTTACTAACAATATGCGTTAACCAATAACCATACAGTTCAACTTAAGACTATTTGGAGAACACCGCAGTGGGGTTTTCATGGAGGTTGTCTTTAAGTAGGAAACTGCATAGGCCTAAAATAGTACTGTTGAAACCTGGGATAACTGAACAACTGTTGACAATGTGTATAAACCGATGTCAACATACAGAGGAAACTGTGAAATATTGACTTTACTTTACCACCATTCTCTTTGAAGATAATACCAAGAAGCATTAAATAAACAAATGGGAGACAATGTTAAATGGCAAGTAAAGAACAATTTTGCAGGATGTTTGTTTTCACTATGTATCAACCTTAAGCCCATCTTGAGAGTGCAATATTGTCTTATGTGTTTGCTCATAGACTCTTCTGGGAAGAGCACGCCAAGATGTTAACTGTATACCTTGTAGTTGGGGAGATGATAAAATGGTGATGTTGACAGTAGATGGGTTACATACCTTGGTTAACGGGAAAGGGCATCTTCCGGCGCAATAATGGGCTTTAAATGATTTGGGTGATATCACCCAATCGCCCCACCCAATGTCATTAAAATCCAGGATTAATTTCTTCCTTCCGCACAGATCACGTGATTTGTCCCCGTGCGCCATAGCTTCGAGAGCATCCCACTTTTTGGGTAGATCGAGTTTGTTATTCCGTCGACCCTTTTTGCCTTTCTTTTTGCGACGTTCGCGCTGCTTCTTCCGTCGGCGTCGGTTTCCGTTGTCCAGAGGATACGGGATAAGTTTTGTGTCTGCGATCCGATGTCGCGTTTCCTTTCTCGTCTGCAGCATACCGGGGTGGGTTTTGATGTTGATTCCGTGCGAATACGGGCGGAACTCCTCCGGTACTTCCGGTATCTCGTTTGTGAGTATAGACAGAGACCGAGAACGTGATGGATATATCGGTAAATCGGCGGAATTATCCTTCAGGCTCCTCTTATTTCTCTGTGGAATTATGACGTCATCACTTTTTGTGGTCACTTCTTCAGTGTTGGTGAACGCTTTATCAACCGGTTGGTCGATATTCTCAATATCCAATTCGTCTGCATCATTTGAGTAAATTATTAAATATGGAGATGAGTGGTGTTGCGTGAATCTTCTCAAGTCAAATGTACTAGAAGTTCCACTAGATTTTGTAACTTTGAAATTAATTCCAAGTGAATGAGGACCCAACCTCGTTTTCGATACACACCTTGTGACGACATCAGTGACGTCATACCACTGCCAACCATGGCTGGCTATATTCAGTTGGATACTGTTTCTGTCCACAATATGGTGTGGTGCTATTTCGTATAGATTAAGTTCTAAATCGGCGTTTTTGTTGAACTTACTCCTTTTGCGTTTATAAAGATGGATTTCTGCGCTGATCATCTGTTTGGTGGATGTCAATGACGACAGGTCAAACACAAACATCTCCTCTCCGTTCACCTTTTCTGAAAAGAAAAATCAAAATAAAGTTAGGAATTATTCATACTACTGTTGAGATTTCTTCACGGAGATTTCAAACGATTTTACTTTTGTTTCTGTAATGTTGTATTTTCCCATATGCTTTTTGCTTTCAATTTAAAATTTTACTTTTGGTTCTGTAATGTTGTTTTTTACCGCATGCTTTTGCTTTCAATTTGGACCGATCACCAATTCCCATGTTAGTGTCAAGTTAGATAAAAATGTTTATTCAATTTATTGTTGTCATTGATATAATAAGAAGGAGAGGCAATGCACATTTTCGAATTCATCAGGTTGTTCCAATTGAAATAATGAGCAGGCGACACTCATCAGAAAAGAGGTGTCCCAAATGAAATTAATCAGAAGCTTCTTTAGTGCAAAAGGGAAAGGGAAAACGGATTAAATTACATTGATGTGATAGGCTTAACCCTTTACCAAACGTCAAATTTTCGACTGTCCCAGATTGATGGAGTTTGCAGACGACATTTCAAAATAAGATGAGATTTGAAAATAATCTTATGATAAGGCAGAAAACATTGTGGGAAAATGAAAAATTGCTCTTAACGAGTAATTTCTCCTTTTTCAAAATGTTGGTCAGAGTCGTCTGCATTAAAGTGGTAAAATATCGTTATTGTTTGGTAAATGGTCAAAAGGCAAACGTCTGTCAGTAAATGCGATAAAAAAGGACTAGGTTTTGTTGACTTGCATAATCCTCGTTGCCCCTGTATTTCAGTCGTTACAGTTTATTATTCGCAGACGCAAAGTCAACTTATCCTTCCCTGTTTTTCAGCAGCTTAAGTTAATCTTTGTTGTATATACGGCCAATAAACCCTTCTTAATGCCATGGAAATATATATGTATTAAAATGGTCTTATAAAAAAGATTTTGATATGTGATTTACGATGCTAACATCTTTAATCTTCTTTTCAGGGCAGCTTCGTTGAACACCTTAAACACTTCGTAAAAATCTGGGTACCGTTTTACTTAATAAGTTACTGATAGGATTTGCGTAAATTAAAAGCGATGGACATGGATGGTATCTTATATGAAAGTAAAATACAGTGTATTGCAATATGATACGTCGTTGGAAGCGTCTCGTAAATGTGTTTCTTTACATCACTTCTAAACCAAATATTGAAATTAGAGGGATTGTTGTTTTGAACTTACGCAAATGTTAAGCATAAAACGTTAAATAAAACGGTACCCTGTTTTAGAATTTTTAAGTAACTGCTATTACACAGGGATGAACTACTCTAAGTACATGAAATATAAGTGCTTCTGTCTTGCCATCGTTTGCCATTTAATGTTGCTTTCTATTTGTATCAGTCGCAAATTGCCAAATACCACAACGGAATTGTCTCAATAGGATACAATTTTCACTGCTACATTAGTTTATCAAAAAGTTTCATCACGAGAACATGAGTTCTACTTTGCTATCCTTTGACTGTAAGCAACGTGATTTCATAAGGCTTTGAGATGCGGTGGGTAATGCAAAATCGCGTAAAAGCAAAGCGATGGCGTTTTATCTACCTAGCAACGTTAACTAGATTGTAAATACCGGCTTATTTACTCGATGTCAGCCTAAGCCACGACTTGCTAATTAGTTCTGACCATGTGTCCTGGTCTAAACTCCTTACTTCATTATACCTTAATTTGATGAATCCATTGTTTTGAGAGTTCGTTATGACAAAATGAAAGAATTGCTCTTCATAGGCAGTTTATACTTTTGTCACAACTGGTTTCTCTTCAATATCATAGATTAATGAAAAGGTTTTTTATTGTTCTTTTTTGTCGTCTGCTCTGAACCAAACACAACTAACTATAGATGGGAATGAATTGGGGTACATCACTTCAAATAGCATTATGCAACAATCCGAAGTATTTATTAATAAACAGAATTATTATTCCATGATTATTCTTTAGCCAGTTGCCATCACCCATTTGTTGGCAGTTGGAACCTGATATTCCTGCAAAGGTTTCGATAAAGACTTCGCGCCTCAAGCATTTAAGTTTTACAGGAATCTGTGCCGCCATGGACATTTACTCTTATGCTTATGAATTTTTGCCGCAATGATTTCCATTCTGCTTCAAAGATAGGTCACAGTATCTCATTTGTCATAATTTACCATAGGCGTCTACTACTACTCAAGTTAAACCAGTCACTCTATTCACAATGGGGGTTATCGGGTTTTAAGTCCCTACGACTTGCAGACGTTATTCTTTTCTCACATCTGCAGACAATACAGAAAATGTGTTCAAAACTTTAAAATCTAATAGGGTCAGTTCTTTTTATAAATAGTCAACATACGAAAAGCCACATGACAAAAGAAATGTTGCTTGATGTGAAGTGTTTGCTCGATGTAAGAAAAATCACCTTTTGCTTTTTCATTTTCTAATTTTTCTTATCCCCTCTTGCTATTTTGTTTTCTAGATAAAAAAGACCCGTCTGCTTGAAGAGGTAAAACGTCGTCTGCTTGTTTTAAAGTAGTATAACAGGGATTTTTAGGGGTTTTGAAAGAGGCGCCTCCCTTCCTCAATAGCGAGTAAGTGAAGAGATTTGAGATAGAGCCCCCTTGAACCTGTTACTTTAACCCTAAGAATGCTGGGTAGTTCTTTTATAAATACATTTTTGTGTCGTATGCTTTGCAAAACCTTAAATATCTGCTTAATTCTGATGAGGACAGATACACAGACTAGCAAACAGGTTAGATCACAGGACAGCCGCCAAGTAAATTGGCGGCTGACCTTGATCTAACCTGTTTGCATAAGCATGAAGTCAGTTCAAGCACTATACGGGTTAAACAAACTCATTTAACACTACTATCGAACACAGGCGTTATTTAAGAAAACAATGTGACAATAGGAGAAATTGCTCGAAAACGAGTAATCTCTCCCATTGTCGCATCGTTTCCATAACATTTTTATATCGAAAAACGTTTTTATAAAAGGAACGTCGTCTCCGAATTTGGAGCCGTCTAACTATCGCTCATGGGTGTAGCGGGTTATAATTTCAGGGTTAATTATTTACGTTCAATGAATGAGTAGGTTGCGAGGGGTCCTGGGAGGTAATGGACATTCTGGCGACAGGGTTCGCCCTTCATCCTGCCCGCACGGACTTTAATATCCCGCAAGTAAACCCCGGCGCCATCGGTACGTTAGATACATGGAGATAGATACTTGATACGTTGTTGTTTTTTATATTTGTTACTTATTTGGCGGAATTGTTAGGTTAGTTAAATAGATGCAATGTTTCTATTTTGTAAATTTCGAGACAGATTCATTAGTTTAGACAGATAGATACTTTGAAAAAAAAAGTTATTTGTAACTAGCAGACCGGAATTGTTAGAGAAGATGGAATCATGGGTACTTGAATTTTTTCCTTCTTTTCATTTTAGTACTAACAGAAAGGGGTTGTGAGGGTAGATAGATAGCTAGATAGTTGTTTCTGTTTTCTGTTAAATTAAACGACATAATTATTAATTTAGATGGACAGATACATTTTTTTTGTAACTTAGAGGACTCTATTATAGAAATAGATAAAGAAATTATTTCATTTCTTTTCCTTTTTGTCAGTTACACAAAAACAGTCTCCTCTTCACATGCATATACAGCATGTAAATCTGATACACCGAATCAAAGTTTTGTATCACATGACAATAAACATCAATATTATTTTTTTGTTCTTCACTCGAACAACACACATTCACCCGTACTATCACACACATGTACTGCATGACAATATAATCAACAAGTCATGGCAATAAAACATAGTCGAAATACTTTACCATGCAAAGCAATAGAAGAAAACACATTTCAAGATTTTTCATTTGAAACGAATTGCCTGTGGGAAATTGTGTATCGTGTACAAAGCTCGACACGTGTGGCCTATGATCAGTGAACATTCCATCGCAAGATTCCTTTTCTTTAGTCCAAACCCTTATCCTAAAAGTAATGTTTATATTCATAACAAATGTACCAGAATCCATCTTAATCATCCAGTAAATGCTTAGTACATTTACTTAGAAAATCATTAATCACCATTCATCATCCAACAAACACGATAATGCAATGTACTTAAGTTATTCAGAATTTGCTTTAGCTATTCATTTTGAATGATTTTTTTGTAAGCTTCGACGTCTTACATATTTTCTTACGGTAAAGTAGGATAGTTAAACGTGTTATGGCATTATAGTGAACGATTATAAACGAATAAAACATTCAACGTAACGTTTCGATCGCGATTTTCTCTAATCACGGTAATTCGTTACGGTCTTGTCGTATTTATTGCAAATATTGTAAAAAACACCTTGTTCGACATTCAAAACTCGATCCTGTTCATTTTCATACACACCTGTTGGTGGTCGTTACAAAATGGGCTTCTCTTAACCCATTACCAAGCAATAACGACATTTGATCACTTTGTTGCAGACGACTCTGGAAAACTTTGCGGGAAAAGGAGAAACAATTCTCAACAAGCAATTTCCCCTTTTCCATCAATGTTTTCTGTCTTATCAGAAGATTATTTTTCAATTTCGTCACATTTTGAAATGTCGTCTGCGAACGTTTTCAATTTTGGACAGTTGAAAATTTGGCGTTTGGTTAAGGGTTTATAAAATGTCTTGGTGCTTATTCGTCTAATGTAACGTTCCGGATCAGCTGGTACAATTTGAACAGTCTGATCTGGATAGCTTAAATGTCGTAATGTGATGCAAAAGATCACCTCCAACAGGCTAATCAAGACCAGATATTAAGGTGTATGAATACAAAATTCACAGTAAGTTCGATCACAATATCCTTAGTTAAAACTTCGATTGTGAAAGAAGTTCTTACAACTTAGGTTAATCACAATCCATTCTGCTTCCTGGACAATATGCACGTGAGATTTCTCGTCAGAGACACTCATCAATAAAAAACAAGTTAAGTATTTTGAAAGGAAGCACTATTGATTCTTGTAAAGTCAAAACGTTTACACGTGTTTTGGTTTTTTTTCTCGATTGTCCCATTTCAAGAATTCAAATGTTTAACCCGTACTCCATAAGTTTGTAGCATTTGCAGCAAATGATTTAACTGTTCACCGCGAAATTTGTCAGCGAAAGGCTTCTACCGTTTATCAACAAAAATATTTGGATATAGTGATAAGGCTATCATGTGACTTATTCCCTCATCTGGACGTCTGATTTAGTATATCTAATAAGCGGAAGGATTGGGGAGTTCTCTTGTACCACAGCCAATACAGGAGTTTAATAACGTACACTAGTTTTCCTTTTTTAATTTCGTCACAGCCTGTGCACGCATTGAATGGTTTCCAATAAAAGGCAATACAAACAAAATGCGAATCCAACGCAGTCAAAAGGAGCATTCATTTTTAACGAGGCAAAGACCTATAACACCCCGCAGTGCCTCGTTTTCATTTATGAAATTGCAACTTAATTGTACAAAATTTCTTTTATGAGAGGATTTGGAAATCACAAAGGATTAAACACGATCGATCGAGCTTCATGAAAGAAACTTGCCGTTGGCGTTGAGTACTAAACTGACTTCTTTAGGTTTTCACCTCCCCACCCATCTTAATATCATGCGGACGACCTCGCTTGAGATGTATGGAGCTCTATATGATTAGTTATACTGTTTACCAGGTAAAGAACAAGCAATGTTCGGTTCACTAACATTCGTCCATTTGTCCATTATGGGAAAATTCAAACCTGTCTTAATAAATGTAACAACACCCGACAAATAGCATTGAAGTGAATACATTTTCAATGACTTGGTAAATCGCACTCTGGCAAATAAATGAATAACTCAATAGGAGCGATATCCATTAATCGGAAAAGTAGTTCCAGGTTATTGGTGTTAATGGCTTTTACAGTATTGCATTTTGTAAAAGCAACATAACGAGTGATTGTTTATTAAGTGGTTTCTTAAATATAGTTCTCGATTCCTACTTCTTCTTTATATTCAGAGCTATTCAAAGGGGAATTGAGCCTTTACCAAAGGTTTGCAGGCAAGCAAACAGTTTTGCGATATTAAACCAAATGCTATTGAAACTATTGAAGAAAAAGGAAAACAGAAACGCATCGTGACGAGAAAATACAACTTGACTCTAAATACATTTGGATACATATGACTCCAATCTAACTGTGCAGTAAGGTGACAAAAATATGAACAAGTTTGGGACTCTTTTTTCTCTTCCCGAATAGCGGAAATATAAACGATTAACTTGGCTCTCTCCTGATCGAAAGAAACATGTTATACCACCGATCTGCAATCAAAATGTCGAATCCCTTTCATTTCTATAAATGAGATATGATATTTTAATACAAAACGAGTACCATTCTCTGGCCGTAATTGCATACGCTTACAAAAAAGGCATTTATCATTGCGAATGTAACATGCTATTATGCTCTCACAATATCTACATATAATTGTATACTTGCGCGATAGATGTCGATAAATACTCGATCTATTTTATATTTATAAACGTATTATGTTGATAATGATAATATTTGTACTTTTTTGATGTGTCGATATCAAAGAGGATACGGTAATTACAATCTTTTAACCCTTTACCAAACGCCAAATTATGGACTGGTCAAATTTGATAGAGTTTGCAGACGACATTTCAAAATGTGATGAAATTGAAAAATAATCTTCTGAAAGGGCAGAAAACATCGTGGGAAATGAAATATTGCTCGTTACGAGCAGTTTCTCCTTTTCTAACAATGTTTTCCGGAGTCGTCTGCAACAAACTGGTCACCTATCGTTATTGTTTGGTAAAGGGTTAAGAGTCGATTTGTTGTCAAAGAGGGGTAATTATTTACAGGTATCCGATTGCCTTACCTACCCACAAGTATGTGTTTTTTAAGAATGTTTTTTCAACCATTATCAAAAGAAAAAAAATACCGTTTGATTAGTCAATTACATATTTTGCCAAGCCATATTCTGTTTTGACAAATAAAAACATTGTGGGGGAAAAAGTATCGATACGATACATTACGTCTGTTGCAGAAATCATTAGAAAACACTGTTATAAAAGGATTAAATCTTCGTATTGAACAATTCATCCTTTTGGTCGCAATCGCTCCAACCCAATATCAAAGAATGTGTTTGGGTTTTTCATATTAGTTTTTTTTGTCTACTGCTGTAAGGTGTTGTTCTCAATTTGGACTAATCACAAACTTGTAAATACGGGTATTGGTAAAGTTGTTTAATTCGCCAGATTTTCCATAAATATTCAACCCTCGATCACTGCCTGACCTAGATAAACATGTTGGATTACATACTTAATTTCGAGCATTATTTTATATATTCCGTCATAAATTAGGGTACACACTATAAATATTCGGTAATTTGAATTTGACGGCCCTTTCGACCCTTTGCATTTCAAGAGAAATTGGCCTGAGTCTTTACTGATCGCTTGAGTTTTTATCAGCCCCCTTTTATAGATTGTTTATGCAATTTGTATCAAATACCATACGCATTCGTCTTGTCAGAATGAATTTTAATTGTTTGATAGAAAATGAAATATACTGCTTTATGATAAATAAATATAATTTGAAAAATAGTCATTAAAACGCAGAACCAGACCTGGTAGAAAAAACAAAAAGAAAAGGAAAAAACACTGTGGCTTGGTGAGTATTCTATCCAATTTCCAAAATTGTCCCTGAGAACAATACATGATTTTACACGTTATTCTTGCGAAAAAGGAAGATATTGCTTACATTGCATATTTATCCTTTTCTTGCATTAGTATCATGAGTCAAGTGAAGCAATCTCGTAACATGTGACTATGTGAAGAAGGGTTAAAGCATAAATAGAATAGGAAAGTGTATACTTAATGACTTACATAATTGTCGTTTAAGAATTGTATAGACATCTTTGTTTAAAAACATTTATGACCATGAGACATTCAATTTTACTTCTCTTTGCTTTATTTTTTTAAAGGACTATCGTGTGATAGTAAACTAGAATAAAATGTTGAAATAAGTTTCCTTTCTTTTCCCCGCCTTTTTAGTCTACAAGTAGAAAAGTAATAACTCAGCATAAGTTAGAATACCCATAATCATCCATTTTAAAACGAATTCTTACCTCGGATTTCTTCGGGCGCTCTCGGTATACATCGGTCGTGGCCGAATAGTTCCGGCCACGTTCGATGTATTCCGAGACCAGCCGAAGAAAGCAGACGAAATATAGTTTTAAAATAACGTATTATGGGTATTCTACATTAAAGGATAATCTATAAACACAGTGGGTGATATGTGATCTATTCAACGTTCATGAAACGTTGAATGACATTGCAATTTAAATGGTATGTTTCGGATATCCTTGAAAATCAACAGTAAATAAGACACACACGAAGAGAACAGGTGATATCGAAAAGCCTCATAAAACCTTCAAATCACAGTTACTTTTACATAAGATTTTACCAGTCTCGTATGAGCCTAATCAGGGAGACATTTGTACGATTAATTTGTGATTTTCCAGAGCCTGTTTTAAGTGAATTCAAATCCAAATGTCTTGCAATGGTTTTGAAATCTACCACATAAAGACAATACAAACTTGATATAATAACGTTTCCTGATGAATTTTCCTTCCAGTAGTTGTTTATGTTGTTTATCATACAACAAAACTAAAACTGTATTGGTTTAACGGCATTTTATGTTGACTTCCATATTGTTTCATACTTATGTGAACGAGCACTTTAACCCATTACCAAACAATAACGACATTTGACCAGTTTGTTTCGGACGACTCTGAAAAATATTGTTGGAAAAGGAGAAATTGCCCTATCAGAAGATTTTAAGCAATTTCTTGAAAATTTGAAATGTCGTCTACAAACTCTTTCAATTTGGGACAGTCGAAAATTCGATGTTTGGAAAGGGGTTAAATGACCCGCGTTTTGGCGACTCGGATCCAGTCGGGGTTCGGATGTTATCTGACCAGTTTGTCTGTTTGTGTACCCTGTCTGGCAGGCGGCGACACAAGAACTGCAAGCTAAATCTACATACAAGTGTATATGGGTCGGACGAACATTGACCGCTCGACCAGGTGACCCTTATCCTAAAACTGACCACCCGTAAATGCACTAGTAATCCGGTTCAAGTACTTATTGTTTCTTTATTTGGGGTTTAGCATTACATTGATAACATTGCACTTACACATGTAGTACGATGGCCGAATTGCTAACGATGGGGAAATACCGTTAACTGTTTATAAAGATATCACCCAGCTTAGAAGAAACATCGAGGTTCCGTAAGTCAGTTTACAGAGAAAACCTTCATGGATTTGAATCCGCGCGAAGAAGGACCAATGGATTTAAAATTCAGTTCGCATAACTGCGCCTGGCACTTGTTATGTACAAGACACTGTTAAACGGAGATAGATGATCTTAGCTGAACATGCGATTCTATTCAGTCGCACAATGTTTACAATTTAGTCTGCGTCGAAGAAAGGGATGACCAGACCTACGGACAGTTGACAGCACTTGACCAGTCGCTGAGCAAGCGGATAAGTCAAACCGCTTCATACCAAAATCCGCCGCAATACAACGAGTTAAGGTAGAATACCCATAATCCACAGTCTCGTCGGATCACTTTGGTTGTTCTCGGTATATATCGGTCTGAGCCGGAATTATACGTATAGAATCGAATTGTTTCGGCCCAAACTAAATGCCGAAAACGACCGAAGTAATCCAACAAAAGAAACTGTTTTAAAATGGGGAATTACAGGTATTCAACCTTAACCCTATAGGACCTCCTATACATGCAATAATTGAAGAAACACAATTGGCCCAAGACGCTAGGAAGCATTGTCACACTCTTCCAATGACGTGTCACATTACAATATAGTTCTGTTGTTAAAGAGTATATCCAAGTATATCGGTTTTGACATACACAAATATTTTGTTTAAGTTGTTTCGTAAAACGCTTATAATGTGATAGTTTGAACATGCTTTAAAATATTTTTGTATCAGAGAATGTTTAAACATTTTACACTGTGTTATGTTTTCTAAAGCGAAACCACCCACCTTGAAAACACTCCACGATTCAAGACGGTCCTATAAAGGTCAGGGTCCAAAGCCCTGTTGGATAAACATACGAAAGTTGATATTGAATATATACATTATCATAAATCTGCGGTAAGTTTATGACATGTTTATTAGATTTGCGGACTTCGCAAAACAGAGTGACATGTACAATGATGTTTGATGTTGGGTAAAAGTGATTTGTGGTAAATATTGGGATTAATATTGAGCTAATATTATACAGCATACATATAAACAAGCGGAATGGAAGGGTAAAAATGGTCGGTGTCATGATGCGAAAAGTGTCAGCCCGAATCAGCCGTAACTGCTCACAGGGCAATCTGATTAGAGACATCAAGAGGAATTTCTCCTTTTCCAACATTTTTTTTCCAGAGTCGTCTGGAACAAACTGGTCAAATGTCGTTTTTCTTTGGCAATGGATTAAATCGATAACTGAATTGTCTACAAGCAATAGACGTCTTTTTACCAATTTGAGTTCTCCCACAAATTAAAGTTTATGTAAATAAATATACAAAATATTGCAGCTTTCTCTTTGCTTCACATTGTTGGCAAAGGGGTCATGATTAAAAAGAAGAAAATATTGCTATTAACAAGCATATATGTCACTTCAAATGATTCCAACTCAAATTACAAAAAAAAAAGAAATATACATCGTCATTCACAATAATTGCCTGTTGATGCTTCCGATTTCGCATGTCTTATAGTTCCAAAGAGGGTCATGATTACGCAGGGTTAAAGGGTCGCCCCTTGTTTATTAGGCGAATGTTAAAGTGGGCAAGAGATAACTGACCTATCAGGCGCCAGGCTGAATAACTCGGATGTTATAAACCTACAAGGGGGCAACCCACTCCATGCAGAAATGAGCATCTCAAACTGTGACTATATGGCGACAGTACAGGTGGTGATCTACCTTAACCCTTTACCAAACGCCAAATTTAAGATTGTCCCGGATTGATAGGGATTGCAGACGACATTTCAAAATGTGATGAAATCGAAAAACAATATTCTTGTTTGGCAGAAAACATTGTGGAGAAAAGGATTTCTCCATTTCCTACAATTCTTTCAAGAGACGTCTGCAACAACTGTGCATTTGTATTAAAATACAACCACCATCTCATCTCTACATGTATATGATACTGCTTTTTGATTTACATTCACAGACTACTTCACAACTTTCCAAATCTGCAGATATCAACAAAAACCGTACGATTCATAGCAGTGCTTCTGACCGATTTGCCTCTGTACACCAGTTGTATCTCCGTATTAGGAGATTAAGGCTACATGGCATTCTGTAAGTGCGTGCATTGATTCAAGGTGGTTTTTATCTTGCCAAAAAAGAAACAAAATGAGAACTCTTGTAAGCAATTAAATCGTGTGCAATTCAGTAAACAGTTCATCCTGACGCAGGTCACAACAAACAAAAACGATGCCGACAAATACTTCTCATAAAGTCGGAATTCATTATTTGCTCATCCGAATTCGGCGTTCGGATGAACTCGGTATTAATCGTGTATTTCCGTGCGTCACCGAGGGCCCCGATCTGACAACTCGGCGAAAAGGTGTCGAATGCCACAATGAAAGCTGCTAATTGCTTTCGCGGGAGAAAGACGACTTGTTGTGAGCATTCACTGCACCAATAGTTCGCCAAACAGTGTGATCTATCGACGACTACATCATTAACACAATCTATGGCGACATGCGGTGACGGGGTTCTTGGCCCCTTTTCTCTATTTGAACGTAAAATACAGCAGACGACATCAGTAAAAGAACTCGGATGTCCAGACTGACCCCAACCGATGGCGAAATATATGTACATTAATTTTAAGATGAAAATACTATCATAATGGTGTTTTAATTAACCTTTTTTTAATACATTTTATGAAATAGCGTCATTTCAAGATCCGTATTGAGTCGTCTGCAGTAGGAAAAGAGATAAACCGAAATAAAAAATTGGGATTGGACTCGAGATTAACGAGATTGTAAAGATAAAGACGAAATGAAAGTTTGCTATTACTGGACAAACAGTTCTCTTATTTAAACATTCATTGCTTCTTTCTTAAGTCAAATCTTACATTATATGTAAGTATTTTCCCTGTTTTAACACGTTAGAAGTCGTTCTTTTCACACCAGAGAGATGAACTTAACACTTGCAGGGGTTTACATGCCAAAGATCTCCCCCTTTCCACATACACACAAACCTCCCTTTTTTTTGGGCTTATCCCCTCAAACACACCTCGCTTCGAAGGGCTGTCCCTTTTAGTACGACTTGGTGAAGATCGAACTTGAGATAAACGGATAAGGGAAAGGAATTAGGCAAATAGTGAGGCAGTCATTAGAGGCAAATAGAAAACTACCATTCATGGATGCAAAGATCAAACTCACTGATAAAAACCTGTAAGGGATTTTGCGACCTTAACGTTTTCCGTTAAAAGGCGAATGGCAGACGTGCTTTTTATGGATCTTTTTTAAACACGTTTTGAAAATATCACTCGCTATGTCACAACTGCAGCAGAAGACTTTAGAAACCATGGTGACAAAAGGATAAATTGCTCCAATTGAGCAATTTATCTTTTTGTCAAAATGGTTTCTACTCAACACTATAAAGTGTACTCATACTGTCCGTGGTACTTTTGACGCATGCATTAATAAGCTCCTAAAATGGATCGATTCTAAATTTCCAATGGCGGAATGGTTTAAAAGACCTTCTATAGCTGGTAAGTACTTCTATCTCTGCCAGTTCCGCTTAATGGTTTGTTTTGATCATTCACTTTGTCTTAGTTTGTCGATTTCATTAATTAAGTCGCTCCGTCTGTTCGTAACGTTATCAAATGTATATTTCCAGTGTAAATTTTACATGTCATTCGGTAGAAACAATCGTGCCAAAATAGGAAATTACTCGTCACCTGTTTCGTTACTTGATTACTTAAGTCTTTTCGATGAAGATACGTAAAATATGCGTGTAGGCAGAAATGATCTAATTTAGATTCGTCAGCTCTTCAATTTGAAAGCTTGAATAGCGTTTGATTAGGGCGTTTGTGGTTAAAACATGGCCACATAAACTGGTGGCCAAAGTTAAGAAACGATATCTCCCCATATTTTACGACCATCTCGATTGCTTTACAACAGACATCAAAGTGCAATAATAGGATAGAACCTTTCAAATTGGAAATGTTCACCCATAAGCTGAAAACAGATACATATTCTACAGTATAATCCTTTACCAAACGCCAGATGTTTAACTGTCCGAAATTGAGAGAGTTTGCAGACAACATTTAAAAAAAGAATAAGACGTTGATATATAATCTACTGATAGGGCAGAAAACATTGCGGGAAAAGGAAAATTTGAGCAGTTTCTCCTTTTCCTACAAGATTTTAAAGAGTCTTCTGCAAGACACCGGTCAAATGTCGTTATTTGGTTATGTGATAACCTTTAAGATTCAGGTAAAAGTCGTGGAATTACGCATTGTACATAGATTATAAAATTCAGCAAGTCATAAGAAAAGCTATTGTCACTTATATCTAATCTATTAGAATTCTCTTGTTCCTAAAACATGTTCTTTTCAACATAAATTACGTTCAGATCAACCGACTTCGATTATATCAAGTAAAGGGTTACACCTTCAATTTTATTAGTTTATTGCTCGGGCGAAACATTAATTATATATTCGAAAGTATATATAAAAAAGCTTGACATTGTAGATCAATTTCTAGCCAGGGGAAATAAACAGCGTTTGACATCTCTATCAATGGGGACAGCTTTACTCCAGTCCAATTAAAATACGTTTTACAACGAATTACGCCCACACTCGCGAATTTGTGACATGTCCAAATTGAAAGATTTTGGCGACGGTGTGCTTGTTTACGTGATTTTAACATCATGTTGCGTCAGCAATATTTCAGTTGTTTTCGTGTTATACTTGGTTATTAACCTTCATAGTGCTTGAACTGACTTCATGCTTATGCAAACAGGTTGGATCACAGGCCATCCGCCAAGTAAATTGGTTGCTTGTTTGTGATCTAACATGTTTGGTACTCCGGGTATCTTTTCTCTTCAAAATAAAGCAGATATTTAGAGTTTTGGAAAGCAGACGACACAAACATCTATCTTTAGAACATTACCCAACAATCTTAGGGTTAAAGATGAGAAGAAAAATGTTCTGTGGTCCAGAAGCTTTGGCCTTTGTGTGTCAGGTTCAAGCCCCTATCGGTTTCCAATTTTATGACTTTCATTCGGTTATTATTTATTCGCATTATTGATTACCAAATTACCAAGCATTATAAGGATTAATTGATCAAGAAAGACCTTCTCGCCCATAAACCTTCAGGAATTACTCTCTAGTGGCTGGTCAAGCTGGAGAGAATTAAACGTTGTGACAAAGTAACAATAAGAAAATGCGATTTCTACTTTGGTCATAGTGTTTTAAACGTTTATTTGAAATAACGAAATGCATTTTAACAGGTCAAATAATGCTTTAGAACGGTTATAGTAACGAGGAGTTTACACGTGATCAATGTCTGACATGCACAGAAGGGTAAATCACTCATAAAATATCCGCCATTTATCATATGTCCCATTTAGTGTCAGTGTGTGTCAATGAACCTTTACACTACCTGAATCGTATTGGCAGCACCGGACTGTACACAGTTTAACACCCTTTCAACAAATTTCAGTTTGAACCCTTTGGATGCTGTGTTATTTCTTTATGAAGATTTTTGTGCCGTTTGCGTTTTAAAACCTTCAATATCTGCTTGATTTTTTTAGAAAAATTACCCAGAGAAGCAAACAGGTCAGATCACAGGCCAGCCGCCGATTTACTTGGCAGCTGGTCTTGATCTAACCTGTAAACATAAGCATGAAGTCGGTTGCAGCACTATAAGGGTTAATTGAATGGCAGTTCAAATTACCCAAAGTGCCATTGATGAGAGCAAATGCATCTTTTTTTTTTATCTTTTGTAATGGCTTTGCGCAGGTATGAATCCAAACACCTTTCATTTCCATACTTAAACCTTGTAAACTTGTTTATATCACCACATCCTTTTATAAAACACATTTACTAATATTAAACCTTGTGTTATCTTCATCATCATATTTCGCGCTAGATGTAATGAATTGAGAATAATTTGATAGGGTAGAGGTTATGATCAATTACTTCCTTTCCCACAATGTTTTCCAGGGCCGTCTGCAACAAACTGGTGAAATGTCGTTATCGTTCGGTAATGGGTTAATCCTTTCCCATACAATAACGACATTTGACCACTTAGTTGCAGACGATCTTATAAAACATCGTGGGAAAAGGAGATTTTTTTCCTTTACCCACAATGTGTTCCGCCCTATCAGAGGAATATTTTCCAATTTCATCACATTTTGAAATGTCATCTGCAAACTCTTTCAATTTATGACAGTCGAAAATGTGTTGTTCGGTAATGGGTTAAACCTTCCCTATGTTTGACGTGGTGGGGGAGGGTATACCACGCTATCAATGGCGTCGAGGCTCCTACATACGGCCCTCTACAAAAGTCGGCCCGCACTAGGCCGGATTACAGACATCTCACTGTTGATCTACGCAATCAAAATGTTTACTTTCCAAACAAGCAGCATGTCTCGTATCGGTCTAAGCCATAAAGATTTACTCCGTATAAACCCGAGGTCAGCCGAATGTAAACAAATTAACATATTTTCGAGAGATTTCGCTAAATGCTTTCGCATTATGATATAGCGGTTCCTTTCCATGTTTTTGGTTCTCTCTCGTCTGTCATTATAACGGTTGTTAAATGTTCTTTGATTTGAGGTGGACTTTTGAGGGCTTTTCTATCGGGAGCTTTTGAAACCAGAAAATCGTTTCTTGATGAAATTCAAACACATGCGACATGATCCTAGGTCATTTCCTTTCTTCATTATCAGACATAAAGAATGTAAACCATTGCATTGTCACTCATGAATGTTTATATTTAAATAGAATCTATATTGTGTTTTATGGGTCCGAGGCCTATATTTTGAAAAAAGGTTTTTTGTCCTTGCTTGTTGTACCAAAATGAAAATCAGTTGTGAGACTATAGGTAAGTAAGCCTATGGAAACCCGTTGAGCTTTCTTCAAAGTCGGCATATTTACATTTCCTGTTAAAAAATGACGTCGACGCTTCTTGAAAGATTTATGGACGTCATAATAACTCATTTGCTATAACCTTACAGTTTTACCTTCACATAATACGTCATCTTAGGTGCGTGAAGGGACAAAATGCGATTCTCAGAGTAGCAAACAGGTTAGATCACAGGCCAGCCGCCAATTTACTCTGCGGTTGGCCTGGATCTTACCTGTTTGTATAAGCATGAATTTGATTCCAGCACTATAAGGGTTAAAGCATTTTGAGGAAAGTGGAAAATCAAAAAGCAGACGCCACATTTTTTTTTATAAAAAATTCATTTTTCTAAGGATTAAAGATTTTAACTCAACTAGATATATGTCCAGTTTTGGATTTTTTGTTAGTCGATATATAGTCAAACATGAAGAAACGTACAATACAGATTAGTATAAGATTTCATCTCGAATCAGCGAATTTGGGGATTATATTCCCGTGTAACAAGTAGGATTATCTTCTCATTCTACTGCCGGAAATGCTATTGTAAATGTTTCAAAAGACAATAACCGTCTTTAAGGTGTAAAGATATGTAAATTCGTTTGCAGAAAGCTCTGCCATTAAAGGTACTAAATGATTGATTTTGTATTAAAACTTTAGCAACTCATTATAAAGTACATTTAAGAATAACATCTCCAAAACCCAATTTGACAAAAGAAAACCCCGCAACTTCTTGCATATATATCCTCTTTTTCAAACAATTCCATAATGTTTTCATGTTTACATTTTCAACTTCAACATCTGTAAAATGTTAAATGGATAACTAGATAGGGTGAATTTGGAATGAAATGACTCTTATGAGAAAAATGTTTGCTGAAAAATGGGAATCCTACACAAACAGCATAAAATCTCATGATGATCGATCCGTGCTTTTACACAATGTGGTCCGGACCAACACAATCCCGTTAAAATCAGTAAAAAACAGACGTTCAGATCAGCAAGCTTGATTTGCATGTAGCCATCCACATGCAATTTTCGCCCGCCACAGTGCTTTATTCAAAATATAAACTTTGCAATGCGGAAATTACCTCAGAAAAAGGCGAGAGAACCTTGAATATGAATTTGACAACAACGTCTTCGGACATTTACGTAGAGCGCTGAACAGAATCATCATGTGTGGATTGCACAAGCTGACCATGAGCCAAACCTTTACCGATTTCAAAAATTCTTTTTTTAAAGGGAGCAAAAGTTGTTAAAAAGTACACGGTAACACATCCTAACGCCACACTTTTACGTCTTCCAAAAAAGAATCATGGAAAAAGGAGAAATTGCTTGTGACAAGCCATTTCTCCTTATGTGACAATGCTTTCCCAATCTATTGACATATTACTACAGTAGAACTGAAAGGTTTTTCACATGTTTACAAAGCTTTTCTAAAGTCGTCTGCTTCAAGTAAAAAAAGTCTGTCTGCATGTTGTAAAGATTTAAAATTTATTTGCTGAAAGCGATTGTTTGTAGTCCCACTTTTTAGGGGGAGAGGAATGACTGATCAGTTAACCCTTTGCCAAACGTCAAATTTTCGACTGTCCCAAATTGAAAGACTTTGCATATGACATTTCAAAGTGTGATGAATTGGACAATGATCTTCTGATAGTGCAGATAACATTGTGAGAAAAAGAAAAATAGCTCGTTACTAGAAATTTCTCTTTTTCCCACAATGCTTTCTAGAGTAGTCTGCAACAAGTTGTTAAAGGTCGTTATTGTTTGGTAATGGGCTGTTAAGCACAAACGGGTTGTTTTCTTATGTCATGGCTCATAGACATTTATAAATGCAAATAGTGCATGTTTCTATGCTAATTAAGCTCTATTAATTAATTTCAAATGAGTAATGAGGAAAAAATATATCCCAACTTAAAAGCCAAAGTGAAACTTGACATCTCTATCTCCTATTGATTGATTTGTAAAACACTTCCCTTCACTCACATGCAAAAAGCTGGTTTATTCTTAACTTACATATATGTATAGAACCTTTTGATTATGATCGTAGCCAGGAAAACAAAAATTGCTTATGTGAATTAATGACGAACAAGAATCCGTCAGAGAAAATCAAGATGGCAGTTCTCGTCATTTAGTGAGTTTGTGTAAACATTTAACTTACATTATTTCTAACATTACTCGTCACTTCGATGCCTCCACTGCTGTATCTTCCTGAAGAAACCAACGTGTTATACTTTTATATCCAATTTATCAGAGTGATTGGCAGGTTTTCCCCGTGACCCCTTCAATTATGTTCATTTGGGGTGGGAGACTTTTGACCCTTTATATTTGGAATTGCAAAGGGAAAAATAATGCTTAAGCGTTATACCCAGGAATTGTTGGCCATTTACTCTAAAAGTTGGCGTTCAAGGAAAACCTATTTCTATCAAATTTCTTGGATATTATATTCCTTTTTCTACTTTTGTTCAAATATTATGTTTTGAATTTGGACCAAATATAACATAGGTAAATGAGTCCAATCAATTTCACTATTATCTTTGAATAGTTCAGGACGAAGCTTTGACATCTTTTCATAGGAACTGCTTAATTACTGACACGCATTTCGCTAATGGGCTCGATCCAAATAAAAAAGAAATTGTTCATTTTACGAGGGGTAAAACCCAACACAAGTTAGCACGGCAATTTCAAGCGTTTCAAAAAACGTCCATTTAAAACATATTATAAAGACATTGTATATTTCCGCGACTGACCACCAATGAGATTGTTGACCATGATAAGCCCATTATTTCGGCCCAAATCTGACCCTCGTCAAGCAGATGATTTATCGTCCAGATATGTTTTTATGAGACGATATCAAATATGATCAAATTTCGGGGGAAATCTGATTCAGTTTAATTAGAATCTATTCACAAGTTGATATGTTGGTTCTCGTTTGAATGTGCTTACCCACAGTTGTAAAATATAAAAATTAATTCATTAAACACTGCACACAAACGGCACTGTTACATGTTATACACTGCACACAAACGGCACTGTTACATGTTATACACTGAAGAAAAGTCAAAGTCAAAGGAAGCAAAATTAAATCGTTTTTGATTCTTTAAAGTGTTCATGCAATCAAAAAGCGTGACATTGCTTCTTAGATCTTCCACAAGCAGACTGTACATACCTTGATAGATTTGCACTCCCTAAACTAATAATGCTATCAATAACACCTATTAATTGGATATCAAACAAAAATACAAAACTGTATTGTTTCGATGAAATTTTATTTTGATTTTCAAATTTTCTCGTCTGTGAACACGCACATTTGAATAAAACATGGTGCATATACATATGACCAAAACAAAGTCTGCTTCTGTTGACCGTATCCGCATTTTGAAATCACAAGTTCTATATTTATCATTCCGTTTTCATGTGATTTCGTTTATCATAAAATATCCAATGTCTATCTAGAGTTTTACTTTTCTGATAGTGAGTGCGCGTAAAATGTTACAAAACTGAAATGTCATCTTGTAAGAAAAAACAGTAAAAAACGAACGAAAATAGAAATTGATTGTTGGTAAACCAAAAAGTCTTTTGTCATGCATTGCAATTGAAGGAGATACGCCAGTTTGTTTGATAAGCCGCACTGTATGAATAATGTTTTACAAAAATGGGGAACTAAACACACACTATCATTACGATCGCTAGTAAACACCTGTCGGCGATGGATTTTGTACATTAGTTTACGACCATCGACACTATTTATCCATTATACACTTGCCTGTCTGACAGGAGTCAAATAACGGCAAAACCAAGCATTTTAGAGATCCGCGAAAAGTAAAAAGGCCAGAACGGTATCCTTTAACGGCAAACTCCGACCTTCAGAGCCCTCCATAATGGTCGTGTCAAAGGATGGTACTTTCTCTTAAAGAGTCAAAACATGCCACTCAAACGCATGCGATATGTGTTTATAAATGCTCGTATCTTGCAATATATCAGCATCTATATAGTCATGCTAAAGAAATATCCAACCAGTTATAACTGTGCCTTAAAACGGCGAGATAAGTCTTGCTTAACTATATTAGCAAAGGCCTGCACTATTTCTTATAAAACGGGAAAAACAGGGTTTAACTGTGTGAAAGTTGATGTCAAAGGCCATGCTTTGTCTTATAGCGCCAAAACTGAGACTCTATACCTCTGCGAACAGTTTTGTAAAATGTCTGTTCCAACCCTCAAAACGTCAAAACTCAAACCTAATAGCTGTAAGAAGAGCATTGTCCAAATCTATCTCATGCAATACATTGTTGAAAACAGCGAAAAAGAACAAATCATTTTGGTATCACGATGCTTTTAAAGTTATTTGTTGTTTTGCTCATCAGGTTTCTGCGGTTCATGCCTGGAAGATTCCTATTACAAAATAATTCGAACGTTCAACGCACACTCATATAGAACACTGATTAATCTTCATTTTTTCCTGTTTTGTAATAGGTCTTGACATAGTCCACTGTAATTTATAAAATAAAAAAAGAAAAAATTAACCTTGATCGGTTTATATACCGTTTAGCCTACGGATACATTTACTGATGCAGTCTTCACTTCTGAAATCAACTCAATCTGTGTCCAAAATCCATTAGAAGCTGCCTCGATAAATCTGTATTTCGCCCTAAACGCATATTTCTTGGTTTTATTATACATTATATTTATTAAATTTTGTTGAGATCTTTGTCAATATGAGCATGGGAATTTCTCCCGGGGCAAATAGTGTCATTGTACATAACGCATATTCACCTGGGAATGCGATTAAGTGTCATTTATTGGTCGCCGTGTGATATAAACAAAATGTAGTTGAAAATGACGTGAATACGAGGTGATCATTGAAATGTTTTGACTTGATCTTTGTTTTGTCTACTATCAATACAATGTATGACCATGGTGCATTGATACTACGACAGGCCGAAACAAAACTGAAAAGTTGTTGACACGCTGTAAAACCCAACTTAAATAATAAACAGACAGTGGAAAGATGAAAACAAGATCAGTTGGTTTTCTAACAGCGTGGCTACTACGTCTCGACCCATTTAGGGGGGGGGGGGATTTTTACCGGATCTTAATATTAACTCCGACGAACACATGTCAAGCCAGTCTAAACAGTGTACGTAATGGGTTTGATAATATCTTTGATGGATTTCATTCACGAAAAACATACATGACCGCCTTTTCCCAGTATAAATGGTTAATGCGTTAACAGGTATACCTTGATCAGACTAGAGGGTGGGTGGGGTAACCATGAATAACTACAACTACATGCTAAATCATTAAGCTTATTCATATAATTTTTATTCAGAATTCGAATTTAACACACGGTCATCGTTTGTGTGTAAGGAAAACCACAGTTTAGTTCTTTTGGTATAGGTAAAGTTCTGGAATTGAGCTATAGTAGTGCACTGTTAATGGTATCAGGCGGGGGAATCATGTGACCAATGATTGTGACCAATGTTTACGATTTTATGTCCGAACAAGATGGCTGCGCCCATGACGGAATCGGAAAGTTGGTGGTCAACCCATTTGGGGAACAGAATGTGGCTTTTATGGGCAAAAGTAGACAATAAAAGCAAAACTACCTGGGCGCAGCCATCTTGTTCGGACATAAGATCTCAAATATTGGTCACGTTATTCCCTCGCCTCGGTATTGGTTCAAGTCGAGGTTTGTTTACCCCTCCTCTATACCTGCCGCAACACTGGCATGTTTTGAAACGTACTTGAAAGCCAATTACGTGTTTGTTTCACTTGTTCGTCTTACATGTTTACGTTTTCTCGATTTACCTTTATCACATTTTTTTTCTTTATCCATATATCGCTTGATTCTTTTGACTGTTGCGGATGACTCAGGAAAATGTTGATTGAAAAGGAAAATCTGGTCGCAAGTGCAAGATTCTCGAATTTTAAGCAACACCGTCTGAATCAAATTGTCGTCTGCAAACATTTGTTACTTTGGGGCATCGAAATTTAGTAAAAAAAAAATGTTCGAATTTCAAACGGTCACTTTGATCTTTGGTGAATGAAATGGCTGAAATTGTCATTCTTTTGAACCGATGGATTTAGAACTATTCAGCAAGATGGCGAAAACCCTGTTAAAAGAGGGATTTGTATATGTAAATTGAAAGAAAATGCGATTCAGAACAATTCTGAACGGATTCTACATGACCTTGGCAGATTAACCGTCTCTTTTTATACACATCCAAGAAAAAGTCTGAATTGAAAGATGTAGTTTATTTTCCTGGTGAATTCAGGGAATATTTTACCGCACAGATTCTGATTTTGTGGTTTAGTTTAGAAGTCATGCATCGGAGTTTAAAATTTGTTTATGGGATCTCTAGTTGTGAGCTTATTATCGTACACACCTGTCACTCGACAACCTTCTAGAACTTTTCCAAAAATCAACGCGGAACTCCATGCTGCATTTGATTAACCCCTTACTCCATAATACACCGAAAGCTGCTTCTGTTAAAGGGGATTGTAGGAATCATTCTGGCGAAAGAAGAAAGTACCTGTGCCAAGCAAAGTGGGGTTGCAGAAATCATTGTGACAACTGCTGTGTACCAAGCAATTTCTTCTTTCATCAAATTCTTTTTCAACCTCAGTCGAATAGAAAGAATGTAATTTTTACTTGTCGTCTGCTGTTTCTTTTAATTTGAACTCAAAGTCCTTAGATGGGGATGGGTAAATAGCTCATTTGCAAATTTTAACACTAAATAATAACACTAAGTGAACGGCTTTGGAGCCCTTTGGGTCTGTAGAGGATGATGCGTCCAGGTAGACTCACCCATCATCTGCAAGTCGGTTCGTCATTAATGTTATAAAGCTCATATATCAGGAAACTACCATCGATAGGGGCTTGAACCTGGTACACAAAGGCCCAAGCTATTGGGCCACGGAACCTTACTCTCATCTTTAATGAGCTTTTCTTGGTTTACATATTGAGTTATTAACCCAAACGGGCGTGAGAAATCAAAGCCAAAGCAGATGCGGGTTTGGTGGGCTCTCGTATGTTCAATTGCACTAATTGCACGTGCATTCCCAGTGCCATTCCCAGCGTCGTTTAACACAGCTGTTTAAGACGGCTTTATCCCGGTGGTTCCGCTCAAATATTCCAAACTCGCAAACGAGACCCAGTGTGCGGTACGAAATAATCGGATGGTGAATGGGGAATGCGGGCGACTTTGACAGCAATGGTTTTCGAAATTCAGGCCTTGTATAGGACTATGTGCCACATTGTGGAGAAACTCTTCATAAAATGAAGTCTTGAAATGATTGACCAAAGGCGATTGGATTGCGAACTCAATTCGATGCTATGAAAGACCTTTCTTCAAAACGGAATGGTAGCAGCATGGGGAAATATAACTTGCGTGCACCGACAAAAGAGTTGATGGTTTGCCTTATATTAAGAGTGAATGATAAAATGGAGAGGAAATGATCAATGCATGGTACTGGACAGACAGCATTGTGACAAAAATAGACAATGCTCGTATCAAACAAATTTTGTTTGTGTAAGTTGATTCTTCTATCACCTGTAACATATATGTAAACAACGTACACGTATATACAATGGGGTGGGTAATAAATCTTCTGCAGGTTTCGAAACCATTGATAATTCTATAAAGCACAAATCCCCATCGATTTCTACTCCAACATTTTTCTAAATCATGAAAAAGGAAAACAAAGAAAGATTGTTTGCCTTCGAAATCGTCTATGAGGCTCTTTAATAATCAAGAACTATGTAGAGCGAGAATTTGGTCCATCACACGTGGAATTTCTTTGATCGGCGAATTAGTATAGGGCGAATTCGTTGTTAATGTGGCAAAATAAAAAGACGCGAACAGATATCACTTGGTCAATAAAATTTCACGGCTAGTGAGAATGTTTAGGGCTATACGGCACAGGAATTCCGTGTATTTTCTCCCAAGTTAATTCGGATAGACGCAAATTCGCATAAACCGCCAATTAAATCTAATAGGCAGAAAAGAGAGAGCATAAATGAGAAGGAAATATATGAGATTGTTGATGAGAGAAGGGTGGTAAAAAAAACCTTTACCAACTTGTGCTACCATCCTTATTGTTTAATTGTGATCAACACTTGAAAATATTGTTGAAAAAAGAAAACATTGCTCCTTGGAGTAATGTCTCCTTTTTTCAACAATATTTCCTAATAAAAATGAATATGAACATTAGTTATCAGTTCGATGTTTAATCATTTTCGACATCTCGAAACACCCCAGTTCCATTCATTGTGCTTCCAGGAATAAAAATACAAGATAAGAAACAAAGCTAGGCTTTTAGAGCGTCTGGCCACAATAACATTTTTGTTGGTATAATTGCCATGGCCGCCCTTGTAAAATCCTCGAAATGTCCGAATATACAAGCCATGTTGTTATGTCGGATAGAGCAGCCTTGGAATTCTTATGCGATAAAAGCAAAGGGATTTTTTCCTTGTCAGTATTACAGAATCTTGTGTTATGTCACATGTTAAACACAAAATACGGATTTTTCAACATAAATCTAGGCTTGTTACGTGATATTGGTATGCGTCTATTTGTCCTCGGTTTCGTGTAGACGCTTGGTTTAACATGAACCGTAACATAGTGATTCCGTACAAGAGTATTAAGGTAGAATACCAATAAACCGCCATTTTGAAAGTCATCCTTTCGTCATTTTACTTCGCTCGTTCTCGGTGTACATTGATCTGGGCCGTAACTATTCGCTTTACACCGAAAGGTTTCGCTCCCCAATCGATGTATACCGAGAACGACCGAAGTAATCCGACGAAGGAATGAATTTCAAAATGGCGGAGTATTTGTATTCTATATTAAAGACCGCATTACAGTCGTTCTCTTGCAATAATTGATCAAAACATTGTATAAGCAAATTCTAGATTTGGTTTGAAGACTTGAAGATTTTTAAAAAAAAAAAGAAATACACATTCGCTTTCTATCATGTCTCGTTCCTTGAAACCCAAGACGAGCCCAAGTACCCCTTGCAGAGAGAGTACGATAGGCGGAGAGATAGGACACTGGAAAGACAATACCATTTCGACACCCAACACCCCCGCGGGCTCCTGGTTTATACACACCCATGGAGCGCGGGGCTCACAGTGTTTGAAACCCGAGAAGGCCAACTCACTCGAGTTAGAAACCGAAAATTGACACCACGAGAGAGAGGAAAAGTGTTTTTCTTCATTCTCTGCGTGTCGGTTTTTTAATTTCGAAATATTCTTAAAGAATTGGACTTAGCTGTATTAATGGAAATAGTTTAAAGGTGAGATGTTTGACTGTATTTTCTTTTATCCTCTGTTCTCGTAGAATCATCGATTACATTCGGAAATGCTCGTCAAAGTTAATTACGGAGATTCCCGAAGCAATCCAATTTCCATAAAGAATTAATTTATTCTTGTTGACATTGACTGGGAAACGTTGTGATGTAAGTGATATATCAATTGTGATCCGCAATATGCCCTTATGTCGTAATTCCTCGACCATCATCTGCAACTAAAGATTCTAAAATTACAATGCACGACATTTTAGTAAAAATAATGATATTTACAAATGGCAATTTAATCATAAAATGTAGACATGATTAATGCAAAGGCAAAATGTTACCGACAGGTGTTTAAAACCGATCATATAAATTGTGCATACTCAAGGGTGATTAAGCAGTTTATTGCAAATTTCGATGATAAATCAAACGTAAAAACCAATGCAAAACATACACATAGCATTTTCATTCGACACTTTACCCACAAGATGCAAATTGAGCATGTGTTTCTGTTAGAAAAAAAAAAGTGTCTCTTTGTGACAGTCTCTCGCGTAAATTTATCACCATTGTTGTTTCAACATACATCTCCATATGAACCGAGCCAATTTCTTGCCATTGTGTCAACATACCTACCTTAGCCTAGGGCCTAGCCCGTGCATAACCCCCGCACCAGGCGGGGTAAACGCACGGGCCAGAATCCCAGGCTAAAACCTACATGAGTTCATCTTTCACCAACAAACTTAACTATTGATAGAAATCCTTGATGTTCACCGTTGTTGTCTCGTATAATACCATGCAATTCGAACGCGTGCTGCCAGTCTGATATATGCTAGTTAAAAATGGTCTGTAGTATTTCGGACGCACATTTGCTTAACCCTTTCCCAAACAGCAAATTTTCGACTATCCCAAATTGAAAGAGTTTACAGACGACATTTCAAAATGTGATGAAATTGGAAAATTATCTTCTGATAGGGCAGAAAACATTGTTGGTAAAGGAGAAATTGTTCGTAACGAGAAATTTGTACTTTTCCCACAATGTTTTCTTAAGTCGTCTGCAACAAACTGTTCAAATGTCATTATTGTTTGGGAAAGGGTTAAGGAGATTGTAAAGGTTTACGAATAATTGTAATACGCACACCTCGAAAAACATCGTAAGCAATTTAACTTCCAAAATACTGCGAAAACATCCATACGGAGACTTATTGGGCTATGTAAGGAAGTTCTATGATATGATAAACGTTATTCCGAGTCGAACATTATCCTTCCCGATTCACAGGTTTAAATCCGTTTAATTTAATAAGAATAAGTAGGCAAGATTTCTCGTGTCTGCTTCTTGGACTCTTGAAGTATTGCATACGGCTTCAAAAGGCCTCTTTAAAATAGGGATGTTGTATTTCCATTTTCATAGCATACTGTTGTATCTATTCGACAAACGTCATGTAACATTATTTTAAAGGTTGTTAAGAAACGTGTTTCATCAGCTGTGTGCTTTAGATGATTTCCGAGAAATACTCAGTTTATAGTGGTTTAAACGAATTCTCCCTTTGAGACAATAGTCGTGATTGTATTATGTCTTAACTGATCATGATATCGCATGCACGTATGTTAGGAAAATGGTGAAATGATAACCGTTTTGAATACCAGAGGGATAAAGATAGAGAACAATGAAGGCACATTATATAATTAAATGTCAATTTATACGTTGTGAGGTAATTGCCCCTTGCAACAAAGAGTTTAACCTCCTATTTCACAATACCTTATTTTTTCCAAATCTACTCGTGAGAATTTTATAAACCATTGCGAAATAGGGATAACTTGTTCATATCGAGCAATTTGTCCCTTTTTCACAATGGTGTGTATACGATTTTTCAATGAGTATTTTTTCTTAGTACAAAGCAAAGAATCGCTCGATCATAAGAGGTAAACGACAAGTCGTTAGATACGTAATTTACGTCTCTATATATTTCAAATGAGTTTTAATTGCGCTATTACATCACAATTACAATTGAGTTATCACGCGTTTTTATGTGGCCTGTTCTACTTTTAGCACTGATTGTTTAACTTCTCCTTAATGATTTCCTAGAGACGCTAAACTAGAATCGGGGAAGTTGTTCCCGTCTGGAAATTGTTAAAATGTTTTTCAATCCTTTTTTTTATTGAGTGTTTTAACCTACTTTGTTAAATACACTAGTGATGGTAGATTATTCATCTAATAGTATATGATTTTTTAATTAAGATCGGAAGCAAGTCGGTCTTGAGGTGTCGACTTTACGTATCGAACAGATCTAAATGGTAAAAAAAATGTTGGACCATGATAGAAAAGCTTTCCTTCTTATATTTTAGTTTTTCATGCGTACGCACAGTTGCAAACGCAATGTAATGAGAGAAATAACCATCGTTCGATAAAATGAATTATCAACAACAACAGCAACGACACAGAATAGTATCTAAGTTTTTTTAAGCTCTTCGACAGGAAATAATTCGAAGTTGCAGCTGACATGGTTCTTCACTTCTGTTGTGGGTAGATTTCGTGTCAATCTTAAGGAAATAGTCATATCGCTTATTTGTTAAAGGTCGTCTGTTTGAAATTGGGAAAAGGTTATTTATTCGTTTATCTCGGCTATTTCAGTCGTCATTTACGAGTGTTATGGAACGATGCCATTACTACGAGCAATATGACGAGAGACCAAGGATAAAGGAATGGACGGAAAATGGGCATTAAAGATAATGAAAGAAACACATCAAAGGGAAGATAAATGCACAGAGATACAAAGAGACAGATATATAGAGAGAGGAAAAGTCGACGGACAAACAGACGGGCGGACAGACAAGAAAATATACAGACAGTCACAGAGAAACAGAATGAAAGCTTAAATGCTTTTGTTCACGTAATCAAAGTACGTTGGGTACTAAATGAAGGGGAACGTACCCCCATTATGTAAAGGGTTGTGGTTTAATGTAGAATAGGGAGACTGGCGTCGTTCGTTTTAACGGTGAACTATTTACTAATTCAGGGCGCGCCATCTCCAAACGTAACATCCGGTGTACGAGACCCTTTGAATTTCACCAAACGATCGATTTTGGAAAAGTTCAAAGTTTAGGTCCTCGCAGCCGACAATTAATCGACTGAAATCATTGAGTAGAACAACTGAAATTATTGGAAGGTAAACACAAATGTCTTGTGACGAGCAATTTCTCCTTTCTTCACAATAATTGCTACTACCATCTGTAGCTAACACTTTTACGACAGAATGGTTTGGAAAAGTAATTAACTAAATGTATTCTTACTACAAAAAGCAAATACAGTGAAGCATCGTTTATCCGGACCCCGATTATCCGGATGTCTCGCAATCCGAACGAAATTGTAAGGGAACGGAATTATTTGACCAGTTTGTTGCAGACGACTTTTGAAAAAATTGTGGGTAAAGGAGAAATTGCTCGTGACGAGCAATTTCTCCTTTTTCCAGCAATATTTTTTAATTTCATCACGTTTTGAAATGTCGTCTGCAAACTCTTTCAATTTGGGACGGTCGTCTCAATACAGACTTTATGTCTTAATGTGTATAAGAACATGCTCTGCTTCATAAGTCCGGATGATTCGGTCATCCGGACATTTTGTTGGGAACGGACGTGTTCGGATTAACGAGACATCACTGTATATCAATAATACATGTACGCATGCAATTCCAATTCCCGAAGAACCGAATTTGAGTGTTTAACGCCCCTTTTGAGAAGGAGCTTTGTTTTAAAGCTATGTAGATCAACTGTAAACGTAACAGCAAAACATACTGCTTCACTATAGAGTAGAGATAATAAAGTAGAGATGAATAATTCACTAATGACTATTGAATTCATTGTAAGACAAGAAAAAAAATACACATCGTCTTTTGTCAGTACATAATTGATGTTTGAAGCGGGAAGTCGCTTCAAACAACATTCTATATTCTGGCAAAAGACAATGTTGTTTCTTCCTGCATTTAGTTTTAACACAATACAACCCAACGCCTCATTTTAAGGTCTTGCATCAGACGACTTTCACAAAGCATTGTGGCAAAAGGAGAAACTGATTGTTTCAAGTAATTTCTCCTTTTGCCAAATTGCTTTTTCAACCTTTTAACATATCCCAATAACAGAACTGAAAGTTTTTTCACATGTTTACAAACCTTTTATAAATCCGTCTGCTTTAAGTAAAGAATTTCGTCTGTAGGTGGTAATGATTTGTAGAACAGGTTCACATAACGAATACGGATTTGTAAAGGGTTAAGCCAATTATTCTCCATAAGAAGGTCGAGACATGTTTACGCCACCCTAAATATAAAAAGGCACAGTTCTTTTTTATCGTAATAAACAAAAACAGCACTGACGCTAACAAACGAACGGCTGGAGTCTGCTGGAAACTGATAGAAATCATGCGGTTTGTCTGCCCACAAGAGAGTACACTGTAATCATAGAACGTATCCAAAATTAAAGATAGGGCTCATGGCTGAAGGATCTTTTTTAACATGTTTTGATCGTTTATTTATTTGTTCTCCTTTTGCATAGAAGTATACGATTAATAGAATGTTGTTATTAGTTGCTGTGGTCGATTATGTTCTGATATTATCAATAACGTCTGCTCTTGTTGAAAGATTTACTTTCTAATTCATAAATAAACAACGTTTTCAATACAGCTCCTGCTTAAGTCAAATGGGTTTCTAATCCCCTATAACACATTACAGGGAAACACATGTAGTTCATAACATTGCAATCTATTGTTAAACTCAATTAGGGCCAGTTTATGAGTTTATGGGTTAACCTTTTACTTCATTATACATTAATTGACGCATCGGATACAGGCGTCTGTAGAAACCAGTCTGATAAACTGGTTGATTGATCAAATTGTGCCATTTCTCGTTTTGCTACGATTGCTACTTTACAAAAACCAAAATGCAATATTTCCTTTTTATACTTTTTGATTGTCGTCTGTTGTTTCTTTCAGTTTGGATCAGCTTAACCCATTACCAAACAATAACGGCGTTTAACCACTTTGTTGCAGACGACTCTGGAAAACAGTTTGGGAAAAGGAGAAATTGCTCATAACGAGCAATTTCTTCATTTCCCACAATGTTTTCTCCACTATCAGAGGCGCATATTCCAATTCCATCGCATTTTGAAATGTCGTCTGTAAACTCCTTCAATTAGGGACAGTCGAAAATTCGGCGTTTGGTAAAGGGTTAAGGACTCCGGTATGAGTTAATGAGTAGAAAGAGAATCTGACTCGAGGGAGACACACTTCTAATTAGAATAATTAAAGCTAATTTATTAATGATATTATGATTCGCTCCTTTTAGAGATAGCTTTTGTTACTTTAACGACGTTATAACATGTCTATCAAATGAAGATTTATGTGCCATTTTTGATTTGTATTGACGTAGTACCATCGAACAAGTAGACAGCGATGACTCTCTGGGGCGATTAAAAACACTACTACAGGTGTCTATAGGAACAACCTTCACAAAACTAGTACTTGTGGTAAGGTAAAATACCCATAATCCGCCATTTTTAAACGTTTTTCTTTCGTCGCATTACTTCGGTCATTCCCGATATACATCGGTTGTGGCCGGAACTGTTCGGTGTAAAGCGAATAGTTCCGGCCACGACCGATGTATACCGAGAACGCCCGAAGATATCCGAAGAAAGAAATAATTTCAAAAGAACCGGATTATGGGTATTTCACCTTAATTGAGATTCTTCCTTTTGTGTCATTGTGGTTTCTACGAAAACGTCACAAGAAAGAATGTACCTTTCATACCAATTGACTTCCGTTGTTACAGAGAAAACGCTGATGGTTTTAAGATAAAAGATTTAAATAAAATGTAACGAGGACATACTTTTGACCAGAGATGGTATTTAATATGTATACGATTCAACACAAACACACACGTAACATTTTTATCTACAATACATAAGAAAAACCCGGAAACAACCTCGGAAACACCTTCATTCATCATATAGGCTTCTTAACCCTTAGAAAGCTTTGTAATTTTCTAAAAAAAAAAAAGGATGTTTGTGTCGTCTGCTTTCCAAAACCTTAAATATCTTCTTAATTTTGATGAAGAAGGATACACAAAATAATAAACAAGTTAGATCTCAGGCAAGCGTCTGGCCTGGATCTAACGGCTTTGCATAAGCAATAAGTCGGTTTCAGTAGTGTAAGGGTTAAATACCTTGTTTACAGATGCATTATAATCGTTTAATAACAGTGATGTAGTAAAGTAAGTGATTCAAGTAACAGACGGGGTTTTCCAATTAACAATTAACTTCTATCTTTTAATTACTGTAGCAGCGCCCACTGTGCCAATGACGACATCCAGACGGCTTTCATATTATGTTCTATACCCTTTACCTAATTAACACTCGTTATGTAATGCGTGTTGAAAACCACATTAAGATAGAATACCTATAATCCGCTATTTTCATATTTATTTTTTCGTCGGATTACTTCGGTAGTTCTCGGTAAACAACGGTCGGGCCCTGAACTATTCGCATTAAAACCGAATAGTTTCGACCCCGACCGATGTTTACCGAGTAAATTGGCGGCTGGCCTGCGATCTAACATGTTTACTACTCTAAGTATCTTTCTTCACAAAACTAAGCAGATATTTAAGATTTTGGGAAGCAGTCGACACAAAAACCTATTTTTATGAAAATTGTCCAGCATTCTGAGGGTTAAGAGTATAGAAAACTCATTGGACATAAATTATTTACTCTGATCATGCAAATGACACGTCAAGTTTTTTCTGTAACACCTCAATGTATTGTTCTAAAGGAACGATTTAGTCATCTCTTCATAATATACACTTATAAACGAACGAAGGAACATAGATAGAGGGGTGAGCGGGGGAGGAAAGAGGCCATGGAATCCGTAATCATAATTTACGGTCAGAAAAAGATACTATTTACGCGAATAAAATTCTCGTTAATGAGCTAAACACCTGGATTGGTAGTTAATTAGCTCACGTAATGTCCAACTACCTAGTGTTTTTTGCATAAAAACGACAAATAAAAGTCTTCCCCATCACCTGCCATAGGTAAACTAAAGGTCCATACCGTACATTTTCGGGGAACATCGACAAAAGTCGGAGACGTTCGGAGGAGATCGTATTAGAATCTAAATAAGGGGTAAATCAAGTTAACGCGAGACTTTCTCATATACACAATTACTTAAAATCGTATCACTTCAAAAGTGTAAGAAACTCTTTCCACCAAAACAGGATAACGTTTTGATAAAGAAATGAAAGAAAATCATTTATGTTTTAAACAACTAGTTCGTGTCGGGATATTACTCCTCCTGTCTAACTGAGAGTCACGTGCATTGTGTTTACTCAACGAGACAATTTTAATGAGTACCAACAACAAAGGAACTACTAGAACAACCCCATCACTGTCTGGTCATCTTTAGTTGCGATCAACTACCTTTCATAGCAAATTGTGTTTAAGAGAGCAGTAGGCATTGGTCGTTTTATGTCTCGACTACTGCAATTTGTCTGGACCTATCCAAAAAATAAAGCTTTAGTTTCCTACTTGTGAACTTAGTACTAAAGTATATCAAGTCTTAAATGCAAAACTATTGTAAATTATCCACAAAACTGAATGGCTTACTTCTATATTGCACTAAAACCTTAAAACAATTCGTTATCAAAACTCCGAATTATATTTCCATTGTTTCGCTAGATTTTACGCGAAAGCCTCGTTTTGGTTTGAAAGGCTTTCTGAATGAAAACAATCTAGTTACGTGATATCCTCCCCATTAAACGCTTCCAGAAAATACACTTGAAATGCACTTAACCCAATTGAAACACGCTGGTTTAGGGCCGATGAAATCAGAAGTGGAGCAAACGCCGCAGGTAGAACACGCAGACACCAGACTAGCTGCCCTTCTCGGTCCCCTGAATATCATCCCGTGCTCGAATCCCCGGCTTGCGGGATATTTTTCCTGATACACGTTAGTCCTTATGACAAAAGAGGACATTTATCATGAAGTGCCATAAACATCTTTAGCCCATATTGGGGATGACGTTTGTATGTAGTCATCATTTACGTTGGTGGACAACAAATAAAATAATCCTTTTCACAGCATTTGTCTATCTAAGAGGTCTTTTGCAAGGTTAGGATCCTTTGTATTAAGTATTGCAACAATTTCCAGAAAAGCCCTTCATTGTTGGTACTAATTTGAAATTGGAATGCATCTACGACATGCCCATTGCTAAGATGGTATTGTAAAAAGTGGGGAAATTGCGCACACGAGATTCTTTGGCAAAATGTGAAATATTCATTTATTCTAGTGTCACGAGGAATTATATGCTTGAAGCGAATATCAGGTATGTTCCTTATTTTCATCATATTGGTCGAATGCTCTTTCAACATTTTTGAGTTATCTACGACTAATTGTGAACTCCAACAGTAGATTGACAAGACTAGGAAGCAGTGTCTCGTCAAAGAGCTCCTGAAATGCTCGGGAACGAATATCAAATGTGTTTCATACGTTCATCAAATTGGTTTAGCGAACTTTTAAGCATGTTCTCGGTTCTCTACGGTCTCCATTGAACTCTACCGGTACAAGACTAGGAAGCAAGCAGTGAGTCTCTTGTCCAAGAGCGATCCATGGGGCAACAATTGGCCGCTGACGGTCGTCGAATTCTGTATTTCCGACACTTACAAGAAATCATTATGACAAAGGATGAAACTTATCTTTACATGCCATGAACATCTCTACCCTATATTCGGGACATTTTAAGTTTATATCAATTGTATGTATACATTGGTTGGTAAGACAAATAACAAAAACTTTTGACACCATTGGTCTTGATACGAACGGCGTGTTTGGGTCTTTATCACGCAGTATTACAACGATTACCTGATACAATCCTATGTTATTGGTACTCATTGGAGTCGTCTCTCTGACACGATTCTAATGAATACCAACACTATAGGATTAGGAGAAGTAGAACAGAAGATGGCTAGAGATACATGTATACACCTTTTATCTGGATATAAGAACGTTTGGACAACTTACCAACTCTAGCTTGAATACTCCGAACCGTGTTACTGTCTGTCTGTCCGACAGAGATCGGCCTGTCCTTAAAACGCTCGTATAAATCCAACATGTACTTAGGAGCTTCCTTTTTTCCACTGAAAGCGTCCGCAGAGTCGGGGATAGTCTTAAACCCGAGCATCGACTTCACCATCGTCTTCATATTTTCCTTCGTAAATCCATTCTCCGTGTCCCCGACACACGCACACACGTGTAAGCAGCAAGTTACGACGACGTATGCCGACACTAACGTCCGTGAGCACTTCATTGTGTTTCTTGACGAACAAATCCTACTCCGTGATAAGCTTTCAATTAATCTCGAATCAGTAAGGATGTTTTTCTGTGTTTGTTTCACATCCTATTTAATTGGTAAATTGATTGTAACTTTCTAAATGAAACACACCTCTGATGTTCTCTTTTTTGCTTTTTTTTTTCACATTGCAATCGATCTTCTGATCGTTCTTCTATAACGAAATGTAATTTCACAAAATAAATCCGAACTTTGATTCTGCGGTTTCGTTTATAATAATGTATCTCAATTAAGGATGATTTATTTGCAAATAAAGCTTTAAAAATAAGGAAATTGTTTATGCAATTCTGTTAAGTTGAAACACCTCTTTAAAGGTAAAAAGAAACACTTATAAATGAGTCCAGTGTAATATCTTTATTATCTAAGTTGAACAAATTATTCACTTTAATCTAAAATCACAAATACCGTTTTGACATATCCTTGAAAGTATAAAACCATTAAAGCACACACAATAATTTTAGTTTTTTGCTGAAAAACTAACACTTAAAATTAAAAGTTCTCTTTTCAGATTGAGATCAATCTCGATATTTTTTTTTCATTAAACTCTCAAAAATCCTTCAACATCGTTTACGTATCACTGCCATACACGAAGTTAGTATAATTTTTCAATAACAACGCTCTAACTAAGCGCGCAGTGTTATCTACAGAATTGTCATTGGTCAATATTCCATAGCTCCGCCCCTTTGCGTACGGTAAAGTTTCACATGAATAGTTCATTGAGGAAACGACCGCGAAGACAATTTCGTTGTGATTGTTTTATTCGATTTACTTCATTGCGGCATTTCGTTAGACGAGGTTAATAAGATAAACACAACATGTTTTGGGGTTTATATCAAGTGTTTGCGAACTTTAGGTTGGTTCAGTGAAGCGTGAAAACTCAACCAGGTCTGACTTTGGAAACAAGATTTACGAATTAGCATCTGATTTAAAGGTTGCTCGAATGGCATTTTTGTCAAGTCAGTATACGCCGGAGTAAGGAATATCGCAAATAGTCAAACTTTTGTAACTATTCAAACAACAAAACGAGGCTCGTGTATAACATAATACATGTCGTCCTCAGAGCTTCAGACTAGAAACGAATTTTTCTTCATAATTCCCTACTAGGCGATCCCGGGTTTGAGCTCCATCGACGACGCTAGTCTCTTGGGAGTGGCATTTGGCAAGACACTTCAGAACCTTAGTCTAGCACTGGAGAATTCAGGAAAACAGAAACATAACTAAAGAATTGTGTCACGGCGTTTAACACTCAACGTAACTCCCTTATTTCGATCCTTAACCCTTTCCCAAACAATAACGCCATTTGAACACTTTGTTGCAGACGACTTTAGAAAACAACGAGAGAAAAGGAGGAATTGCTCGTGACGAGCAATGTTCCTTTTCCCACAATGTTTTCTGCCCTATCAGAAGATTATTTTCCAATTTCATCGCATTTTGAAATGTCTTCTGCAAACTCTTACAATTTGGGACAGTCGACAATTTGTTGTTTGGGAAAGGGTTAACCCCCATATTGGTGGCATGCATCAGATTGTATTATTAAAACAATTGCGATAGATACTATCAACATAGGGTTGATTGTTAAGTTGGTAAGAACCACATGAACAAGACGAATATGCCTCGAATCTTAACCTTCAATTCTAAACCAGCATATAAGGGATCAAAACGCTCACAGTAATCTCCCCTTGCTGCGCTACATCGCTCACTGCCATCACAAATCTTTACCCAGATTTGGATGAAAATAAAATGATGTAGGTTTTTGTTACATTTTAACAGGTAGGGCAATGAATCTTCTTATGTTAATTTTTGATCAGTTAAATTGAAATACCTTTCGTTTTCTTAACAAATAAAGCACAAACGGATGATTATTTGGCTGTCGTGTTTAAATGCCATGTTTCAACACCTATTTCGTTTCTGCGCAGATGGTCATGTGACCATGGCCATTCTAGGCTGGCAAAGGCGAGGTGACATTGAACATATGTTGCTATGGCATAAAATAATTTGAAATCAACGCATCGACATGCAATTATCTCCACAGAAATGCACAAATCACCGCACCTATAACCAGAAGACAATAGAAACAATCGTCGTAATAGGAATTTCTTTCCACATAAAAACGTCCATAACCTAGCATGGGCAAGATATGCGTGGCGTCAGTATTTTTCCAGGAACATGCTTTCTTATGGCGCCACATTTAGCCTGGGCAGACGTCCATGTGACGTCAGTAATTTATACCGAACAGGGTATCGAAGTAATTGTAGAGTTGACTGGATGAGCTGTGTGTTTATTTGATTCGAGGTTTTGCAATTGTTACTAAACAACATACCTGTTATATTATATTTAACTGCCAATACACCTATACATGAACATGAAACAACATTTCCTCTAATTTCAATATTGGGCAGAGCACTATTGCAAAGTAACTCATCATTGGAATCGTCTCTCCGAGACGCTTCCACTGACCTGTCACATTGCCATATTGTACTTTCATTTAAGATAATATCCATGTTAATCAGTTTTGACTTACGCAGATAGTTTCCTTAAGTTGGTCAGTAAAACAGTATCCTGATATTTCATATCGAGTATCATACAATTTCTATCATCTGTTGTCGTTTTCAATCTGAGGAGAATATGTTAATCGTCTCGTATTGACTTAGTCTAATGATGGAAAGACCATTTGACACATTATGGACCTTAAGGTGTAGTTTTCCTGTTGGCTTGCTCTCTTATAGGCTATTTAGTCATTACGCATCTATTTTCTCCTTTACTGTTAATCTGACGGAATGAAAAAGACTTCTCATTTAGTAACCGTGAGTTACTGGTTAGGTCATGAAATTTCGGAGCTTGGTGAGTGTAGTTTGCTCTTTTCTATGTGTTCAAGTATTTTTCAGTATACATTGTATTTGAAGCTCAGCAAGCCATCTAAAAAAGAAGAATCCATCACCTTGTTTGATGAGTTCATCTGATTAACCCTTTCCCAAATAATAACGACATTTGACCACTTTGTTGCAGACGACTTTAGACAACATTGTGGGAAAAGGAGAAATTGCTCGTGACGAGCAACTTCTCCTTTTCCCACAATGTTTTCTGCCCTACCAGAAGATTATTTTTTAAAAGCATTACATGTTGAAATGTCGTCTGCAAACTCTTTCAATTTAGGACAGTCGAAAATGTGTTGTTTCGGAAAGGGTTAAAGCGATGTGTTTTCATCACCATGATTTTCATCTTTATCTATAAATCCAACAGTCGGTATCTTATCGTACTCTTCAGATTGCCCAAGGCGCATGCGTAAAAACATATCCGCTGACGTCGGAATCACGTGATCTACATGGTAATTACCCAAGATGCATGTGATCTATCCGCGTTGTTGACAGGTTATTTACGTCATTAGAAAACAGGATATTGATCGGTGACATGACATTGTTTTCTTGTCATCTGAAATTATCATTTAATGATCATTTACTTTGTCTTAAAATATTTGAAGATGCTCCATGGGACGCCGAAAATACACCCCCAAAACATAATCAAAACATATAAGGATAAACATGTGACACCCGCAATTAGATAACTATTTTATTACCACCACCAGTATGTGTGCAAGGTTATTATATTGACCTTTTTATGACTTTTTCGAGTAGGAGAATAAATGTATTCATAAAGAAACATATAACTACTTATTATATCGACATTACCATGAAAAAACTAATATGAAGCTAATATGAAATCAAAATGCAACTTATTTTCTTCATTGTAAGAAGCTATTGTCCATAAAAGGATAAAGGCTCATTATGAGCAATTTATCATTTTGTTACAAAAGTTCCTAGAGGCCTCTTCAGCCTACGCACAACGAGAAAAAGAACAGTAGCGTTGATAAAGACTCTTTAGGTTATGCTAAAGCAACTGATAGCTCCATGCACAGAAGTGATTGAGATTTAAGAAACCATCATTTGTATCAAAAGGGAGTTAAAGTAAATTCAAAGAGACAATGTGCTAGTTTGAGGGGCAATATCATTTATACTATTCATATATCCCATCTTTTTATATTCTTAATTTGGTAAAGAGCTATATAAAAAAGAGCCAAATGGTATATATAATTTGAAAACACTGTGATATCAAAAGAATCGTCATGGGTATATCGCCATTTCAACTTAGATATTAATATTATTTTCTTGAACAAGCATGTTACAGACAAAAGAGGCGATACAGTCAACCTCTCTCCATTTTTGTTCCAGTATGAAAATCAAAATCGAAAAAGAGGTGGATAAATTCGCTCGTATTAATGCATGAGAGGTTGATGTTAAAATTTCTGTTTTTTTCTCCAAACGAGATATTCCTGTATCATGTAATGTTTTTACTAAGGTAAATTGCAGATTACGATACAATACAATCAATTTATTTGCAATATAATACAAAAACGCTTAGATATTGCAAAATAGCTGAACTAATTTCAGATGGTTGTGTTGAAATAACAATGATTAGTCACAAGCACCATATATTAAGATTATGACGTGGTCAGAATATCTATCCTCAGGATATTGCTGCTATATATATACTTTGTTACGATAAGATTTTTCATTTATTTTCGAATGCCAAAAGCGTTTCCAATTCGCAAAGAGAGAGTTGACCATCTTTTTAGATATGGCTGAAGGAATTTTGTGTTGGGACATGAGTTGGTACAAGTAAATACTTGAATCCATACCTCAAATGCAGTTACATGTACAAACATTGCGCTTAAATATTGCTTTCATAGTGTGCGTTTAACCGCTTGATTATAACTGTTTCTACCTCACTCATGCTGCAAAAGAGTTAAATACTAACCAAAATACTCAAGAAACCATTGTCACAAAAGGATAAATAGCTCATGATGAGCACGAGGGCCATGGGTTCGATTTCCGTGAGCAGCAGGGTCCGCCTGGTGAACTTTCAATAATCCACAATCGGCTCAAATACTGGTACTGTATCCAGAAGGCATAATCGATAGTGATTGATCTAAGTTATAAGACCTTTCTTCACAATATGTGTAGAATGAATAAGTTTAAACTAATGTGTTAGTGGCGGGCGGATGCTCTGAGAGTATCTTATGGGTTGTATAAAGGTAGGGATTACCGAAGCGGATTTGGTTTCCATTTGGGAGATTCCTCGACCAATATCTCGCCGCCGCAAATTCTGGTTGTAGTAATAAAACGTAATTATCAAACAACAATTCAAGGTTATCTTACAGAAACATTCCCCCGCGCTAAACTGCCACTCGAAAGCTGTTTAGAAACCTTTGCGCATGGATATCAAAGTACTGAGAGTGCGGATTGCAAAAACCCGCCTTTACCATAAACAGTACGATATATGTCAATTCTAACCAGGGAATAATTTCGGTTTCCACCGTATTTATGAATTGGATCACAAGATTCCAGGTCAGGCTTTGTTTGTTTGTATTCATGATTTTACATAATGTCAACACTATTTCACTCATATAGTGAAGACCCGCCCATCACTAATTTAGGAAGATTCCGATGTTAAATGTCCTCAAGGGCTGGTCAAGTTGGATAGAACCACCCTCATTCCGTATGTCAGCCGAATAACTGCTTCTAATTAAAAACAGGTAATATTTCTTTGTCGCAGACGAATCGTAACTACTCGGGTAAGCACACATAGGTGTAGGGTTACAATTGTTGGCGTTTCGGTTAATAACACATTTCCTATGAGCGTTCACGTTGTGTAGTTCAATGTACAAGAAAATGTTGAACATCATTTAAAACCATTATTTGGGTCGGTAACTCATGCATAATAGTTCAATTATAAGTTGTGATACATTTTTGTTTCCTTAATCAAATTACATGACTATTTAGATATTGTATTTGGTATTTTTATTTGAAAACGAAAGTACAACGAACGTAGTCATGTACGAAGAAATATGACCGATTCCATTTAACCCGATGAGTTCCGATTGGCATACTGCACAATGTATTCAGATCGGTATCAGCACAGACCACACTTAAAGCTCGACAAGGTTCAATATCCTCATTCTGCCTTTAACCCTTAAAGTGCTGGAACCGACTTAATGCTAATGCAAACAGGTTAGATCACAGGCCAGCCGCCAAGTAAATTGGCGGCTGGTCTGTGATCTTACCTGTTTGCTACTATGAGAATCTGTTTCAACATTTAGCAGATATTTAAGAAAATATCCCCGGTATTCGAAGGGTTAACTATGCAAACGTAGTCCTTCCTTTGTTATTTTGATTAGTTACAAGCCAACATTGACAATATTATGGCGTGCAATAAACGTGGCTTTTGCAAACGTTCAGACTGCAGATGGCTTTCGTAAATGCAGGCGTCTTCTTCAATTACGATGTCTGGCAATCGGAAACCCTCTATGAAACGAACTCTGGATTTCATGTACACGTGTGCCACAGCAAATTGTCATAAAAATCATTGTTAGAAAAAGAGAAATTGGTCTAACAAGGATCTTTTCTACCTTTTCCAACAATTTTTTTTCTCTGTACTGTTTCAAATTCAAAATAATTCTTAGTCATGTCGTCTGCTACACCTTTCAATTTCGACCACCAGTAGTTCGGTTAAGGGTGTAAAGCTTCCATATGACATGTCTACGTTATATTGGGAACAGTTCCCATTATTTGACAATAAATGTTTTTGGCGCATATTTCACCGATAGTTTTGCAATCAGTAATTACCGTTGACAACAATATTGGGTGTAATAAACAAATTCAACTGCAATAAAATGTGATATGAATTATAGGAAGATTGTTTTCACTCTCAAAATTTACTTCTTAACATACGTCATCCCGTTTATTATTGGCAAAATAATATAAGCCGACATACACTGTATGTACATGTAATTAAATTAAAGGTCCAATAAAAAAGAAGTGATATGGGATATCAACGTAATAAGAAACCAGAACGCTTATTTGTCCTTACAACCCTGATCGTATTGGAACAGACATCATGCTGATGAAAACAGGTTAAATCCAGGTCAGCCGCTAAATAAATTGGCGGCTGGCCTGTGATCTGATATGTTTGCTACTATGAATATCTTTACTCAAAAGGTTGAGCAGATACTTAAAAGCATACTAGCGCTCAGAAAAACTGCAAAACTGGGTAATATGAGTTTTAAATTTTGAAAGATTATGTTGAAACATAGCAAAAAAAACAGGGGATCATGCCAATATAACGCCTGCACTATTTATTATATACTTTTCAAAGTGCTATTTTCTTAAGTTTGGTGCCCACCAATTTAACTTCATTGTTTACATTCGAGTAACATCTAAACTAGCAAGAAACGTACTGATTAATAAGTGGCGATCACCTGGTTTGAAAAATCACGTTAAACACATAAAAATACTGTCATTTATCAGATATTAACAATATGAACATCCAAAATGGAGAATTTCTTGGGTTTCATTGGTTCCAAATGTTTCTTGGCTGACCTTGTTTTATCGCTTATTGTAAACAAACATTAAGGTATTCACTCTTTTAAAAGCATTATGTGAACGTGTTACCGTCTGAGTTCTTCTGTAAAAGGGGATTTAAAGTACTTTTAAGTTAACTTTCACTTATTCAAGAACTTTCACAATTTGAGTGTAAATGAGCGCATGTATGGCTTTTTAAAAGGTTTCGGAAAGCAGACGACACAAAAAACTGTTTTTAGACATATACCCAGCATTCTAAGGGTTTACCCTAATTTGCTACTTTTAAAGAAAAACGAAGTCTTTATGAATTAATTATTTAGGTCGACATATTTCTGGGTATTAATAAGGTTACTTTCTTTTCTCCGGACATGTGTTCTTTTGACACATTTTCCTTTACGTCCCAGCTAAAGTACAATGTAAGACACAAAGGAGAACAACCCTGCCTCAAGCAATATCTCCTTGTTACCTGTATTGTTCGCAGCGTATAGCACCAATCATCATATTTAACGTTGAAACGCATCGTTTTATTTTCTAACTAGTTAATTGTCTGTAGGATTTACGGGAGACACAGCAGCTTGGCATTTCAATGCAGTTACAACGTATATGAAATAATGGTTTTGTTATATATATAACTTTATATATATGACGTGCGACGTGAGAAAACCCACCTTATGGTTTAACGCGCAATAATCGATAAAACGCTGTCAAAGTGACGTCATTTATTACGGCGTTGTTTAAGTTTCCCCCGCTGTTTTCAAACGCGAACTATCGTTTGAACATTTCATCTTTAAACCCTCGGTAAAATATTCCAGTCTAATAAGGAACTGTGGATAAGAGTTAAAATCAGTCTTCATTCATTTACTATAAATAACATTCATTATAATACTCATTTTCAGTGAAATCTTAACCGCGATCAGGAAAGTAAACATATCAATAATGTTACCAACAAATATTTTCTCATTCTTGTATTCCTAGTTGAATCAAGTTTAATCAGAACTCATTTTCTATTGACTGCGTGACTACATGTAAAGTATGACAAATTGTCTGCAGAAGATCCGTCAATTATCCGAGGATTCAATTTTAAAAACCGTGATTTAAGCAAAACCTACCGCGTCGTTATGCCAGACAATTAGGTTTACATACAACTCTCTCCTTAACCAGTTATCATATGATTGATTTGTATAAATGTTCTCTATATAGCTGTATTAAAATCAAAGTTACCCCTAGGTTTAACAGTAATGTCCTTGGATTTTTAGAATTAGAACCATTCTTATTAAACCACTTTGAAAGCACACCAACCATATGTCAGGACTTGCTGGAGGATTATTTCAAGGAAAACGACAGTGGACACCCAGTAGTTGATAACGGTAGTGAATTAAGTGCATCGATGACTGGGCTAGGTCATATGTTGCGACCATCAGATAGGATGGATCATTTAATCATTGTGACTTTAATACAGACCAGGACCCCTATTCTGGGGATGTTTACATCCAAGAGTGTGGTCAGGGATGTTAACTAAAGTGTCAAACAAATGATATTCTGTCGCTCATTCTCTAGTCTTGTAAAATCATGAAAAAGAGTTGACAGTCATGACACTCTTACAGATCCTGGTCACGGAGCTTTACAAAAGCGGGACAAAAGGCAGAGAGATGAATCAACTGTCCGTGTATATGGAATAGTTGTTTGTGGTAAAACGTTACCACTGTTCCACGACATATCCATTAATAATATGAAGAAGCTTCAAGATGGCCACAAGACACACAGACCAGACTCCGTCATCTCCATGTTTGACTGGAGCATTATGAATGAGATCACGATGTATGCTTAATGCATGCAGATAACTGTCGTGGTAATTCACATATCTAAGTACAGACAAAATCTGTTCCGCTTTTTATGTAAATCTTCTTTTTTTGACTCACACTTCTCTTATAAATCATTTCGCCATTCTTTATTTGTCTGTCACACCTAAACAGTTGCATGTTGCTTTGGATGAATATTGTACTCCGCTGGTTATGCCATACAAGAAACATGGCTAGTTTTACTGAATACGGCAACATGACTGAAGTACTGTATTATAGTGATATATAGACAATAGATGGTTTGTCTCGTGAATCGGAAATATTATCGGTCAAGGCGGATGAATACTATCCGGTGAGCCGAAGGCCAATCGGATAATTATCCGAAGCCTATCCCGATAACCATTCCTACTCAAAGACACAAATCAACTACATGTATTCTGTTTAGCCTGTTAGTGATATTGAATCAAATCAAAAGACAAACAATGAAAATAAAACACGAAAAAAGGAAACAAAGCGGGAAAATCAATATCTAGCGACAGGTAACAGGTAGAGAATGGCCTCAAATATCATAACGTATTTATGACCTCATGATTCGTCACGCGACTGCATGTTATATGGTTAGTGCCCAACATCACACTGTTGTTATATGGCATCTGGTTATCGGTCTGTGATTCGCATTGCTGACCCGATAAAATTGACTCGTGAACAAACACAAACTCCATCACTATTGACATCTTTATCAACTCGATTATGCATTTCAAGTTGTATAATATAGGCTATTATTTTTCTTTAATAAACAGCTTACACTGTATTTATTTTGGGGCAAAACAATTAGTTCGTCGTTGGCTACCTTTTTTGGAGGGGGGTGACAGGGCAGCACAGAAAGATAATATACCACATGCATTTTTCATGTAGGTCTCGGATTTACAACTCATTTTGACTGGAACCATATTTTCTTTTCCAATGAGGAAAAACTGTCTTATTGACTGTAGGACAATTACTGCAATATAACACATGTATACTCCGAAATGAAACAAATATGCACGCGCATCAAATATTAATTGAAATGATCGGCACATGCAGCTCTGAGTTCTATGTGTATACTAATGAAAGAAATTGACTTCAATAGAACTGGTCATACTAGGTGTTTAGTTGACTTTGTGTTAGCTCACATAACTTTTAAGTGTCACCACAACGACTCCGAAACAAAGGCTCAGCTGGCATATGTGGCGCACAGATTGTTGGCACATTTATCTTAAAAGGTTTTGAAGGATGTACTTCGAAAAGACTCATCGGTCATAAGAAAGGAATCAGGAAATCTCCAAATTCCAATCGATCCCAGATAAGGCCTTCCCTCTAATACTTCTTCGCTACCCCCGAGGTAAAAAAAGACGTATTATCTGTGTCCTTCCTTCTCTAAACCATGCATTGTGCTAAGATGACAATACCATATGAACATAAAATTTGACATCACATAAAATACATTTTAAAAATGTTTTTTATTTTGGTTCTGAATTGTTAACATACAAGAACTAATGTAGAAAATGCCGACCAATTTCAAACATAAACAGGATGATCTGTTTGTTGTTTAGCATTTTCAAAAAACGACCCGAATCTTCAACCCTTACATTTATGATGAAAATTGTTTATTGTTAAAAGAACACGTTTCAATCGGCGAGGGAAGCAAACTTTTCATAGAACACCATGCTTTACAAATAAATATTCCTTGATTTCTTGCAAACTAACATGTGCCATTAAAAATGGACCAAAGGTTGTTAAAATAATCGGTTCTCGTGAAACAAACATGTAATTTGTACTTCTCAATCAAGCGTGCTGATTAGTTTCCATAATCAAACCCTAAGACATTGTTTTACACGGAAATTACAATTAACAGATGAAGTTTTGGATAACAGAGAAACGTGTACTGTTAAGTGTGTAGAATTCCATATCTGTCCGTGGTTTCCGGACAGATTTTTTCATTAAATCGCCAGTTGCAATCGGTCCGACACAAACGAAATCGGTCCACAACCGGCATTTTCCTGATCTCTGGCCATTAGTGAAAAATAAAACAAGACTACCTTTCTCAAGTAGGTACCTGCTTATTTCAAGGAATCGATGCAATGCAACAGTAAGTCCAGGCCAAAAGTGAAAATAGTGCATTTGTTGACCGCTAGATCTGTAGTGTTTGATTTCCTTTGATTTTATTGTCAACCAATTGAATTGGATTGTTTATAAATTTGAATTAAATCTAAACATGAACATTTTGTTTCCTAAGCTTTGGCACTAGGATGAACTAGAAAGGTGTCTTCATATAATGAAGAGCTCAGATATGGTAACTCCTAAATTCAAACGTCGATTTAGATTACGCCGTTCGCCAAAACGCTGACGTCGCGTCACTCGCGTGATATTTCTCTACTTACTAGACGTCTTTGAACGCTTATAGGAACCGCATTTTTTGACGCATTTACATGAGACTTATATCATTTTAACAAAGAAAAATCGAACTAAAATAATACCTGAAAAAACGAAAATCGAAAATTTTGACCATAAGGTGGGTTTTCTCACGTCGCTCCCCATATACTTTCTCTGGTTTATTCTAAACATATTTTATTGCCAATTGAATACATAATACACACACAAAAAAATAACATTGGTAAGTAGTAATATCATCAACTTTGGCAAATGGATCTCTCCACACGTTTTTTCACAAGTAATAGCTTAGTAATATCTTAGCCTTTTCTGGGTGGCCTGCAAGTCCTTTACAGTGCGTCAGTATGATAAAAAGGGTCAGTCATTTTACTTTATGGCACCACACCTGTTTATGACACGAAATTAGCGGGTCCGTCTTGTTGATTTCACCCGATATAAATAGCCGCACAATATGTTCACACTCTTCTTTTATAGAAACATCAAACAAATCAAAAAGATTCGATTATAAAGGAAAACAACAGTCGCGTCGTCTTAAACAGGACGCTCGTTAAATCTTATTCCGTGTCTTTGATACGCACAGAATGGGACCGTCCAACTTCATAACATCAGATGCGATACAACGGATAATCATGGTTAACAATTTTTTCAAGCAGTTTGCGACACAAAAAAGTACCATGTTCGTTCGTTCGTTCGTTCGTTCGTTCGTTCGTTCGTTCGTTCGTTCGTTCGTTCGTTCGTTCGTTCGTTCGTTCGTTCGTTCGTTCGTTCGTTCGTTCGTTCGTTCGTTCGTTCGTTCGTTCGTTCGTTCGTTCGTTCGTTCGTTCGTTCGTTCGTTCGTTCGTTCGTTCGTTCGTTTCGTTCGTTCGTTCGTTCGTTCGTTCGTTCGTTCGTTCGTTCGTTCGTTCGTTCGTTCGTTCGTTCGTTCGTTCGTTCGTTCGTTCGTTCGTTCGTACGTTCGTTCGTTCGTTCGTTCGTTCGTTCGTTCGTTCGTTCGTTCGTTCGTTCGTTCGTTCGTTCGTTCGTTCGTTCGTTCGTTCGTTCGTTCGTTCGCTTTTTTGGAATCCTGGCAAATAAACCGAATGGGTTGACATATATGGGTATAGCAATAATCCGCCTTAATAAGGCACCGGGTCCACGAGACAATCAGACAAAAATTGCCCAGCGCTGTGAAAATGAAAGTTAGGAATTACCCAACCTGGTCTCCAGAATGATAATTGCATTTGAAGTATACACACTTCATCAAGTGTCTCTTCACAACATGCTACTATAAAACAAATTGCATTACGCACCCAAGCTATGCCAATGAAATGCGAATCATCAAATAAGTAGACATGACAAAAGGAGAGACATTTTATGATAGAACAATGTTTCAGATCGGGTGACATAGTGCTCAGTTACACTGGCTTCTCTAATCCCAAACCGTCGGTAAATGTTGCTAGACTTTTATAATAACAATAATGTAATCATCATATAAACAAGTTATCGAATGAATAGAATACTAACCCTTATAGTGCTGGAACCGACTTGATGCTTATGCAAACAGCTTAGATTCCAGCCAGCCGCCAAGCAAGTTGGCGGCTGGCCTGTGATCTAACCTTTTTGCTACTATGAGTATCCTCATCAAGATTGCGCAGATAGTTAAGGTTTTAAAAAGAAGACCCTACATATAATGTATTTTGAAAAATTAGCCAGCTTTCTAAGGGCTAATGTGTCGAAAATGGACTTGAACGAAACGCAACGATTCGCGCTTTAATATCACCTATTTTTACAAAGCCTGTTTTCTCGTGCACCACTCTCATAGGGAGGCCGATAAACCAATTTCCAAGCGATATCGCCTTTTAGAGCTTTGTGTTTTGTTTCTCGGTTACCCCTTAGAATGCTGGGTAGTCTTCTAAAATAGACTTTTGTGTCGTCTGCTTTCCAAAACCTTACGATATCTGCCTAATTTTGACGAGGAAAGATACTCAGAGTAGCAAACAGGTTAGATCACAGGCCAGCCGCCAATTTACTTGGCTGCTGGCCTAGATCTTATCTGTTTGCATAAGCATGAAGTCAGTTCCAGCACTATAAGGGTTAACTTCTCCGTATTCTGTTTCCCGGCTAATAGAATTAGTCGTATATCCCCAGAACAATTAAATATGGTGCTTATTCTTACGGTCATAATTCTATAAAACGGGCCCAGTAACAAATAAACCCATCGAGAGTGTTGTTAGACTTGCGGTCAATAAACAATGTAATCCGCACGAGAAAAACAGGCTTGCGGCTAACTTGGATGATCCAAGCTGTAACAGTGTTAGAATGAAATGTCTACGTCTTGATCATTGGGACTAGTTTGCGGCATACATCTCCCGTAGAGCCCACTCGAATGGTAACTTTCCATTTCGTCTTCTCCCATTTCGTCAACGATTTCGAATATTCTCATTTCGTCTTTTATTGTTTCGACACAATTTACATTTCGTTTGCGTTTTCATTATTTATGTTTAAAATCTCGATAAAATTGATATGTCTTATCATATATGTTTTATTTCCAACTTCCTGTTTTACAAGCATGGGCTTCTACTGCTATTATCAAGTTGTTAAAGACATATAATTTATTATAAAATCACTATCGACATAATATCGACGGATATGTGTGTGCGGGGGGGAGGAGGGGGGGGGGGGTGTAGTAGACGAAATGGAATCTAATGGGAATATACATGTACATACCTTAAGGCGTTGGATTGGTCATGTATATAAAATGGAAGAGTCAGCTCCTCAAAAAGTTCCACTACGACGAACACCCATTGGTCGACAAACGTAGGTCTTCTACGTTTGTCGACCAATGGGTATTCATCTTAGACCCCTGAGAGGCCTCTGAATGTTTCATCAGCTTACAGTATCATTGTCAGTATTTAGCTAGCCTTTCTTTTCGACATGAGATAATTTCACAAATGTAATCGTGTTAGTGCTATATACTCCTATCCAATCTAAAGTCATCAGTTTTATCCCTTAAAAATAGTCACAGAAATATCCGAGATGTTAGAATTGACTCCTGTCAGAAAAAGCTCGGTGTAAATTAGAAGGAGAACCCTTTGAAACATTGTTACGAGATGAGAAAAACGTCTTTTCCGTTCATTGTGAATCAATTTTTAGGAGTAATTGTTGGGATTTATCATGTTATCATTGATCGTAATTTGCTAATAGTTTTACATGATTCACTAATAATTACTCGGATAAAGGAGCTTTTTAAAGAAAAGCCGACCTGTTGAATATAACCCTTTAACTCATATAGAGCTTCGTACGTAACCAACATGGATATCATATCTGAACGGAATAGTTATATTAAACCATACATCTTTTCGGCAATAACTTGTAGAAACAAACAAACACTGGTTGCTCGTTTAGAACCATTTCGCATTTTGTCACAGCTGTTCGCCGAATCGA
>OX401406.1:39201956-39414456 GCA_947846245.1 Cerastoderma edule
AGCACTTCAATGGTTTACGGCTTATTCTTCTTCGTCTATTTCTGTCGTCTGATGATGCTTTCAATTTGGACCAGTTACAAGTTCCCGCACGGGGAAGCGTGTTAACCCATCACCAAACAATGACAACATTTTGGCAGGCGACTCTGGAAAACACTGTGGGAAAAGGAGAAATTGCTCTGAAAGAGCATTTTCTCCTTTTTCCAAAATGTTTTCTGTCCAATCGGACGACTGTTTTTCAATTCATCACTTTTTAAAACGTCGTCTACAAACTCTTTCAATTTGGGACTTTCGAAAATTTGGCGTTTGGGAGATGCGTTAAATAAGAATTGATTGCATTACAAATTGCATTGCCCCCGTCCTACAACGCTGGCAAGGAAGTCGTTAAACGTTCGACGATTGACGGGCGGCGATTTATGGGGTTTGTACGGCGGTCCTCACATTTCCATGTACGGTTTCCTAATATGGTATGTCAAAACAGGATCGAATAGGGGAAAACATGGTTTAGAATACGAGTACATCCTAGAAAAAAGTAACAATTAACATATGTGGCGTAATATCCAGAAAGCAGTCATTGAAAGTGACTTTGAATCGGTGTAATCAAGCTTCCTTTACAATATTTGTCAAACAAAGGAAACAAACATAACCTGTACAGAAAATCATTTCATTTCTTTTCTATGGTTGGTTAAGATATGTACAAGAACTTTGAAAATATTATTTCTAAGAGTGGAGAAATTATTAAATAATAAAGATGTTTTGACCGTGTTTCATTAATGACTATGAAAAAAGAAAATCAAAACCCGATTCAGCTTTACGATCGTTCTTTTTTGGCCATAATTGAAACTTATCAAAATAAGATTTTTATACACCCATGACGAACATTTATTGGGGTGGGAGAGGGCGTCGTGTGCGTTACAACTGCCTTGTTAGCGAGGGAATAAGAGAAACATAAACAGATGAACTGTTTCGGTAATATAGATCAAGACGGATATAGATCCTTTATCTACTCTCTTTGAAGTAATGTAGGGAAAAAGTGTTAATACTTTGCTTCGAACAATCTGGCCCCGGTTTCTCGAAAATACTTAAGTCGATTAACGAACTTATATCCAATACTGGACTCAAAATCAGACTTAAGTTAAGCATGGTATTTGAGTACTGTTTCTTCAATAAATAACGTACTTAAGATAACGTACTTAACTTAAGTTGAGTACGGTGATTTGAGGAAGCTAAAGGGCTTCCTCAAATCTAAGTAGGCTGCTCAAATATGACTGACTTGGTGAGATGCTTGAGACGACATCGACGTTTTCGTCAACGATTCTCACCAATCGCCTCTTCTTTTCGTGTTGGCGACTCCACAGTTTTTTTTTGCCTCCATAACCCATTATATCATTATCGGTGACCTTCATGGCCTATCGAAATCATCGATTTGTAGGGCGGTAAGGGTCACTACATCAGAAATTGCCACCCTTTTGGGACACTCTGTAAAATTACCGATAGTTAATAGCAGTGGTATAGCAAGTTTTAGATTAGTTTTCAATTTAATTCTTATTTATAATAAAGAAAAGGCAAATCATTTATATGATGACAAAATCAAAACACCTATTTATTCATTTATATTAATGGGTTTAACATTGCTTCCGCATAATTCCATACAACTGGTCATATCTGTCAACATATTAATTCGACCGCAGCCAATATCTCATTCTCAGACCAGTTTTGTGAACGCTTCATCTTCTCAATGTTTGATCTTTTAGTTTTGATGACGTCGATGACCCGCGATTTGACAGATATTCCCGTAATTTTATGTCTATTTTACCTCATATGCTGGAGAGCGTTTTGATAAGGCTTCTTACAACAGTAAAAAAAGTAAATATTTGAGCTTGTTATTTGACTCAACTGAGTACGTACTTAAGTACGTTCAAGAAACGAACTCAAATTGTGAACTCAGCTAAGCTTGGTATTGATCTTAAGTATCTTATTAAGATTTTACTTAAGTATATACTTAAGTATTTTCGAGAAACCGGGGCCTGATTTTGTTTTCTCCATGTTTCAAATAGACCATATATTGAGCTATGTAAAGGAGGTGGATTTGTTGAAAATCATCTCTCCGATGGATAGATGTATCAAAATGAAAAACAATGGCAAAAACTTATGATGTGGCATGTCCAGCCAACCCTCAACGTGCTGGAACCGACTTCATGCTTATGTAAACAGGTTGGATCCAGGTCAGCCGCCAATTTACTTGGCGGCTGGCCTGTGATCTAACCTGTTCGCTACTCTCAGCATTTTCCCTCGCCAAAATCAATCAGATAATTAAGGATTTGGAAAGCAGACGACACAAAAATCTATTTTTGAAATATTACCCAGCATTCTTAAGGGTAAATGTGTTTTTGTCCAGATGAACTTTGCTGAACATATGAAATTCATCGACCAATCTTCTAATTGGTTGGGGCGTTCAAATTCCATAATACATAAATTATGTTATATGTCTGCCTTTTTTATTTCAAGATTTTTGACAAAGGAAAACTTTTACGTTTATTAAAAAGAGGGAACAGACAGTTCGTGGATGCTTACATATAATGCATGCGTCATGTTACTATTCTATGTTTTAACGTTGACATGTAGAAGTGTGAGGTATTTTAGTTTGCATAAATTTATATGCCATAATCAAATCAGTTTTAGTATGCCTTTGTTATATTTGATGACTTAAGACCAATGAAAATGTATCATGGGGGTTAGAAAATGCATGTATCATTGTACGATACTTAAAACAAGTTCTCATATATCACTGGTTCTATGATATCGATTGTCACAATTTTACATCAACAACAACACTCGTGAAAGCTGGCAATTCATATCCCGGTAACAAAAGACTGATACGCCATAAACATTAAATTAGTAGAGTTCACAATGGTTACAGCACATATATCGTGACCTAAACAGCTCATATGCACTTAGCCCTTTCCCAAACACCAAATGGTCCACTGTTCCAAATTGAAAAGGTTTGCAGACGACATTTCAAAATGTAATGAAATAATTAAATAATCTTCTGAAAGGGCAGAAAACATTGTGGGAAAAAGTAAAATTGCTCGTCACGAGCAATTTCTCCTTTTCCCACAATGTTTTCTAAAGTCGTCTGCAACAGAGTGGTCAAATGTCGTTATTGTTTGGGAAAGGGTTAAAGCAATTGTATTTTGGAATATACTGTATAGCTTCACAGCACAACAACCATTAGATATACAGCTCAAAGATGATTATAGCACATTATGTGTAGGATGTGCTAGTCATATATAGCAATCATTGATATATAGCCCATAGATGCTTACAGCACATTGTGTGTAGGATGTGCTTAACGTACAGTAATCATTGGATATATAGCTCATAGATGCTTACAGCACATTACGTGTAGGATGTGCTTAACATATAGTAATCATTGATATATAGCCCATAGAAACTTACAGCACATTATGTGTAGGATGTGCTAGTCATATATAGTTATCATTGATATATCGCCCATAGATGCTTACAGTACATGATGTGTATGATGTGCTAGTCATATATATTAATCATTGATATATAGCCCATAGATGCTTACAGAACTTTATGTGTAGGATATGCTAGTCATATACAGTAATCATTGATATATAGCTCATAGATGCTTACAGTACATTATGTGTAGGATGTGCTAGTCATATATAGTAATCATTGGATATATAGCTCATAGATGCTTACAGCACATTATGTGTAGGATGTGCTTAACATACAGTAATCATTGGATATATAGCTCATAGTTGCTTACAGCACATTATGTGTAGGATGTGCTTAACATATAGTAATCATTGGATATATAGCCCATAGATGCTTATAGCACATTATGTGTAGGATGTGCTTAACATATAGTAATCATTGGATATATAGCTCATAGATGCTTACAGCACATTATGTGTAGGGTGTGCTAGTCATATATAGTAATCATTGGATATATAGCTCATAGACGCTTACAGCACATTATGTGTAGGATGTGCTTAACATACAGTAATCATTGGATATATAGCTCATAGTTTCTTACAGCACATTATGTGTAGGATGTGCTTAACATATAGTTATCATTGGATATATAGCCCATAGATGCTTACAGCACATTATGTGTAGGGTGTGCTTAACATATAGTAATCATTGGATATATAGCCCATATATGCTTACAGCACATTATGTGTAGGATGTGCTTAACATACAGTAATCATTGGATATATAGCCCATAGATGCTTACAGCACATTATGTGTAGGATGTGCTTAACATACAGTAATCATTGGATATATAGCCCATAGATGCTTACAGCACATTATGTGTAGGATGTGCTTAACATATAGTAATCATTGGATATATAGCCCATAGATGCTTACAGCACATTATGTGTAGGATGTGCTTAACATATAGTAATCATTGGATATATAGCCCATAGATGCTTACAGCACTTTATGTGCAGGATGTGCTTAACATATAGTAATCATTGGATATATAGCTCATAGATGCTTACGGCACTTTATGTGCAGGATGTGCTTAACATATAATAATCATTGGATATATAGCTCATAGATGCTTACAGCACATGATGTGTAGGATGTGCTAGTCATATATAGTAATCATTGATATATAGCCCATAGATGCTTACAGCACATGATGTGTAGGATGTGCTAGTCATATATAGTAATCATTGATATATAGCCCATAGATGCTTACAGCACTTTATGTGTAGGATGTGCTAGTCTAACTAGTACTCATTGATATATAGCCCATAGATGCTTACAGCACATTATGTGTAGGATGTACTAGTCATACATAGTAATCTTTGGATATATAGCTTAAAGATGCTTACAGCACATTATATGTTTGATGTGCCAGTCATATATAGTAATCATTGATATATATAACCCATAGATGCTTACAGCACAGTAGTGTAGGATGTGCTAGTCATATATAGTAATCATTGATATATAGCCCATAGATGCTTTCAGCACTTTATGTGTAGGATGTGCTAGTCTAACTAGTACTCATTGATATATAGCCCATAGATGCTTACAGCACATTATGTGTAGGATGTACTAGTCATACATAGTAATCTTTGGATATATAGCTTATAGATGCTTACAGCACATTATATGTTTGATGTGCTAGTCATATATAGTAATCATTGATATAAAGCTCATAGATGCTTACAGCACATTATGTGTAGGATGTGCTAGTCATATAAAGTAATCATTGATATGTAGCCATTATATGCTTACAGCATATTATGTGTAGGATGTGCTGGATGTGCTAGTCATATATATTAATCATTGGTATATAGCCCATAGATGCTTACAGCACATTATGTGTAGGATGTGCTAGTCATATATAGTAATCACTGATATTTAGCCCATAGATGCTTACAGCACATTATGTGTAGGATGTGCTTAACATATAGTAATAATTGGATATATAGCTCATAGATGCTTACAGCACTTTATGTGTAGGATGTGCTTAACATATAGTAATCATTGGATATATAGCTCATAGATGCTTACAGCACATTATGTGTAGGATGTGTTTAACATATAGTAATAATTGGATATATAGCTCATAGTTGCTTACAGCACATTATGTGTAGGATGTGCTAGTCATATATAGTAATCGTTGATATATAGCCCATAGATGCTTACAGCACATTATGTGTAGGATGTGCTTAACATATAGTAATTATTGGATATATAGCTCATAGATGCTTACAGCACATGATGTGTAGGATGTGCTAGTCATATATAGTAATCTTTGGATATATAGCTCATAAATGCTTACAGCACTTTATGTGTAGGATGTGCTAGTCATATATAGTAATCATTGATATATAGCTCATAGATGCTTACAGCACATTATGTGTAGGATGTGCTAGTCATATATAGTAATCTTTGGATATATAGCTCATAGATGCTTACAGCACTTTATGTGTAGGATGTGCTTGTCATATATAGTTATTATTGATATATAGCTCATAGATGCTTACAGCACTTTATGTGTAGGATGTGCTAGTCATATATAGTAATCATTAATATATAGCTCAAAAATGCTTACAACACTTTATGTGTAGGATTTGCTAGTCATATATAGTTATCATTGGATATATAGCTCATAGATGCTTACAGCACATTATGTGTAGGATGCGCTGGTCATATATAGTAATCATTGATATATAGCCCATAGATGCTTACAGCACATTATGTGTAGGATGTGCTAGTCATATATAGTATTCATTGGATATATAGCTCATAGATGCTTACAGCACATTATGTGTAGGGTGTGCTAGTCATATATAGTAATCATTGATATATAGCTCATAGATGCTTACAGCACATTATGTGTAGGATGTGCTAGTCATATATAGTAATTATTAATATATAGCCCATAGATGCTTACAGTACATTATGTGTAGGATGTGCTAGTCATATATAGTAATCATTAATATATAGCCCATAGATGCTTACAGTACATTATGTGTAGGATATGCTAGTCATATATAGTACTCATTGATATATAGCCCATAGATGCTTACAGCACATTATGTGTAAGATGTGCTAGTCATATATAGTACTCATTGGATATATAGCCCATAGATGCTTATAGCACATTATGTGGAGGATGTGCTAGTCATATATAGTAATCATTAATATATAGCCCATAGATGCTTACAGTATATTATGTGTAGGATTTGCTAGTCATATATAGTAATCATTGGATATATAGCTCATAGATGCTTACAGCACATTATGTGTAGGATGCGCTGGTCATATATAGTAATCATTGATATATAGCCCATAGATGCTTACAGCACATTATGTGTAGGATGTGCTAGTCATATATAGTATTCATTGGATATATAGCTCATAGATGCTTACAGCACATTATGTGTAGGGTGTGCTAGTCATATATAGTAATCATTGATATATAGCCCATAGATGCTTACAGCACAGTAGTGTAGGATGTGCTAGTCATATATAGTAATCATTAATATATAGCCCATAGATGCTTACAGCACATTATGTGTAGGGTGTGCTAGTCATATATAGTAATCATTGATATATAGCTCATAGATGCTTACAGCACATTATGTGTAGGGTGTGCTAGTCATATATAGTAATCATTGATATATAGCTCATAGATGCTTACAGCACATTATGTGTAGGATGTGCTAGTCATATATAGTAATCATTAATATATAGCCCATAGATGCTTACAGTACATTATGTGTAGGATGTGCTATTCATATATAGTAATCATTAATATATAGCCCATAGATGCTTACAGTACATTATGTGTAGGATGTGCTAGTCATATATAGTACTCATTGATATATAGCCCATAGATGCTTACAGCACATTATGTGTAAGATGTGCTAGTCATATATAGTACTCATTGGATATATAGCCCATAGATGCTTAAAGCACATTATGTGGAGGATGTGCTAGTCATATATAGTAATCATTAATATATAGCCCATAGATGCTTACAGTGTATTATGTGTAGGATGTGCTAGTCATATATAGTTATCATTGGATATATAGCTTATAGATGCTTACAGCAAAGCAACCGTAGAGTACGCTGCTCGGAGAATCTGGTATCGCTCACATATCATAGGATATATTGCTCATACATGTATATGCTTATAACTTAGTTATCGAATGATACACAGCCTATATAGTTTCTTACAGGATAGGGATAGCAGGATTGGAGCTCATAGAATTAGATGCTAACAAAACATGTATCGTAGCATATACACCAAATAGATGCGTACAGCACAGTAATCGTAGAATATACTGCCAATAGATGTTAACACCAGATATGCATCGAAGAAGATACATATCTCGGACGAATATATCACAGTGTCTTTCACAATCCATGGACGCTAAAACAAACAATTACCGTAAGACGCACAATCCATGGACGCGCGCAGCGAATTAATCTATCGTGCACATCTCTCTAATGTTAGAATCACATGGTGCAACACCACAGGTTAATCGCTTCCGGAGGACTGTGTACTATAAAAATAGTTATTGCAATTATGCTGCATTTTTGCTAAGCATTGGCCCACAAGATACATATGAATGTATTATTTACTGATTTTGATATTTCTCAAAAGTTAGTCATGCTTTTGAAGTTTTGCTTTGTTAATTATTTCAGAGCTAGTTGCTGTATAAGCATGTTGCACCAATATCATATACATTTTGTATGCTAGCTTTTTCTTAGTTTTCATTACCAAGTGCAAGTTGAAAATTGTTATGGAAATATCATTCTTTTGCCATTTTGGTTAGCAATTTGGCCGCCATCTTAGCAGACATTTTCTTACTCTTTTTGAAACAAGAGTATTTTCTTTTTTCTTTTAATATGAAATGCCTCCAGGATGTTGATATTTATTTAAACGCTTTAAGAAGTGAAAAAAAGATGAGAATTCAAAAAATATAGAAGGTATAGGAAATTTTGCACTTTTGGCAGCCATGTTGGGTTTTAAGCAAAATGCTCAAAGGTGCCAAGGTGGTATCCGAAGGAGATGTTGGAGAACAATAACACAGCAAAACATTTTATGCGTACTATGAATCCAGGTCAACCCCATAATCAGGGTCTGACATCTAGACTATAAGTGATAATAAATCAAGTTAATCATGCCAAGGCTTCTTCGGTGTTTAAGGACCGTACATGGATATGGCATTGATTGATAAACGAATGTTTCGTAGATGTAAGAGCCAAAATGATTATTTTCATGAAGAAAAAAAGGAACGATTGTCGGACAGCGAGGTCATGCTGCTGCGGTAGGGAAACAGTGCATTTTGCGGTACAAAAATAGATATTGTTTATATATATTATTCTGTTAGCGACGAATATTTCATATACGTTACAGCAATCTGAACACATCGGGTTTACCAAATGAAAACACCTAGGTGTATTTCACAGCTCACGGAAATACACGAGTAGTTCCGATTGACGTTACAGTTCAATTGTTTCATTGCAGAATTGTTAAGCGTAAGCTGGTTACCCATCTTTTTCCTTTGATAAAAAAACAACAACAACGAAATGTTGTCGTTATATAACTGAAATAGCCTACTGTTTAACTCTTTCCCAAACAATAACGATATTTGACCCCTTTGTTGCAGATGACTTTAAAAAACATTGTGGGGAAAGGAGAAATTGCCCGTGACGAGCAATTTCTCCTTTTTTCACAATGTTTTCAGCTCTATCAGAAGATTTTTTTCCCAATTTCATCACATTTTGAAATGTCGTCTGCAAACTCTTTCAATTTGGGATAGTCGAAAATTTGTTGTTTGGGAAAGGATTAAACAGTGCTTGATTTAAACAATGAATAAACTTACTCATTAGAAAGGATGCTATTCGAATCTACATTAGTCATAAAGTAAGTAGGACCGAGAGAAGGCATATCCTCTTTTCTAATAAAGAAGTTACGACTTGTTAGATTTTAAAGCGACAAGTTGTAAAATAAATTATTATGCCACCATAATCATTTTATGGGATATACATCGCCCACTGTACATATTGTTATATAACCTTTACTGTTTTCCTTGTTCACACCCCTCACTCCGTATTATCTCGCTAGCGTACTTGATGCAGAATACTTAAGAAAGCATTCTTGCAAAATGATAAACTGCACATAATGAGCAATTTATCCATTTGATGCAATGATTTCTGCCTGAAATCACAAAGAAACTATCAATGTCTAAGTTTCTTACGTTTCCCAGACAGAGAATGGATTAACTATTATTGTTCGAGCTTTTCCGTGTTCTTTGCAGACGACTAAAAACTACTGACATATAACATTGTTTGTGATAAAACAACAACATTGATTTCCTAACAATTGAAATATTTGTGAGTTATTATAAATTAAACGATAATAAAAATTCATCCTCTTCGACAGTCTTAAAATCGAGTAAGTTGCAAGTCTGTTGGTAGTCGTTTGTAATACAAAAATGAATTAGCCATTCCTAATGTTTTTCGATTTTGTTCTTTTAATAGGCGTTTGTTGGTATATTTATGTTGGACACAGTTCAAGTGCCTGTATTTAGTCTTAAATCCGATTGTAAATGTTGTAACGTCGCAATGTGGATGTATCCAGAACAATAATCACTTTATTGGTTGTATATTGCCCGAACGTCGCAAATTGTGAATCGGTTTCTAAATTACATAACACAATTATGTGTTAAAAAGTGCATGCCCTTTTCTCCCACAAACCACACAGTCAAACGACTGATGACTGCATTAGCATATGACAAGCAGGTTAAACAACAGGTTAAATATATGCATCACACGCTCCATCCTAAAACGAGTCAATTTAACATCCGCCTGGCGAGTCTGCGTAAGGTCCAGTATACCGTTTATCTAAACATTTCATGCTAAAGATTTGTGTAAATTCAAAAGAGCATTCCCTCTTATTTCAACTATTTGGCTAAGCAATATTGCAATGTTTCACATCATTGGAATCGTCTCTCCGAGACGCTTCCATATCGTCTCTCCGAGACGCTTCCATTGACGTGTTACATTACAATGTCGTACTTTTATTCAAGACAATATATATGTGTCCGTTTTGACTTATTTCGCTCAAGATGTTTAGTAAATCGGTACCAGGCACCGGGCTTACATTGTAGCTAAGATGTAAGGGCATTGTATTTGAAACCGTCATCCACCGCTTTGCGCGGGTAAAATTACATTTTCTTGACCGGTATTCTTCTGGGTGACCAAGAGGATGCTGGTGTTTTTACCAAGCTTGAACGAACGGTAAATTCGGTAATTGTTAGCTTAGCTCTGGGCATTAAACCATCGACAATGAGACGGGTTTGGTAATTCGACTGGAGATAGTGATATATGAGAGATGGATAGAGAGGAATAAAGGTAGAGATAAAGAGGTAGAGATAGAGAGGTAGAGATAGAGAGGTAGAGACAGAAAGGTAGAGATAGAGAGGTAGAGGTAGATATAGGAAGGTATTGATAGAAAGGTAGAGATAGAGAGGTATAGAGGAAGAGATAGAAAGGTAGATACTAGATATAGAGAGTTAGAGATAGAGCTAGAAAAGTAGAGATAGAAAGGTAGAGAAAGAAAGGTAGAGATAGAGGGGTAGAAATAGAGAGTTAGAGATAAATAGGTAGAGATAGAGAGGAGGAGATAGTAAGGTAGAGATAAATAGGTAGATATATAAATGCAGAGATAGAGAGGTAGATATAGAGAGGTAGAGATAGAGAGGTAGAGATAGTAAGGTAGAATCAGAGAGGTGGAGATGTCGTCTGTAAAAGGAATTGAGTGAAATAAAGATGTTGTATTGTATTGGAAGGCTGTTGATACTACCTAAACACCTTTTGTATTTTTCGTATGACGGGTCTTTAAATTTTTAATTGACTTATTTATGAGGCGACAGAGAACCCACATTGATTGACATAACACGATGCGCGAGTGGGCACCTTGGAATTACAAGAACTTTGACATTTACCTCGATCATTAAACCGGCCTACGAGGCTCTGCCATCGACCTGTTATAATTATGACCAAATGGGGATTAATTGCCGTTTAATTTCGTGAATAAACTAGCAATCAGACGTAAGTCATTCGCCGACAACTGGAATAATTGTCTCATCGAATCATGAATACAAGTGGGTGTGAATTGCGTCACAGAGTTGTATATAATACTTATTGGTCTCATTATACCGACTTTACTGTATTATTGTACTACAGTGAACCCTCGTTAATCCGAACATGTCCGTTCCCAACAAAATGTCCGTTTTACCGAATAATCCGGACTAATGAAGCAGAGCAAACGCCAAAATGTCGACCATCCCAAATTGAAAGAGTTTGCAGAAGACATATCAAAACGTGATGAAATTCAAAGATAATCTTCTGATATGGCAGAAAACATTGTGGGAAAAGGAGAAATTGCTCGTCACGAGCAATTTCTCCTTTACCCACAATGTTTTCAAAAGTCGTCTGCAATAAACTGGTCCAATAATTCCGTTCCCTTACAATTTTGTTCGGATTGCGAGACATCCGGATAATCGGGGTCCGGATAAATGAGGCTTCACTGTATTGTCTTATTTATCTAAGAAACTTAGAATGCATAATAGATAACTTGTTTGTTAAGTTTGCTTTAATGATACGAAAATGGTAGTCCTGCCTAATACAATGATTTAGAGCATTTATGGAAGTCCATGACCACAGCCTAGGGACGCAGCCAATGGCTGGTTAAAGAAACAACACTATTTCATCGATGCATGGATAAGAAATAAAGACAACCAAGAGGGATAAACGGCCCTAATCTGGAGCTTTTCTTTCTACCATAAAGGTTGTAAAAAGACCCACTCGAAAAAGTTACTGTACACGTTCCCTGGATAACCTACCAGCACTAGTGTAATGGATCTTGTATAATGGAACTCCATGTGAAATACTTGACAGCTTTCATGGATACAAACAATATGACGGGGCAATCGCGTCAAACACACAAATACTGGGTACCCGCAAATACTACGGATACTTGTCTGACCGGTTTCCCTTATAGTTGGAAAATCAACATAAACTATCCCCTTGCAATAGTTTCCCAAGAGACTCATCTGCTGCAAAACAACTTAATGTTGGAAAGGACGAACACAACATCTGAAAGATCGCAAGCAGACGACTTTTAGGTAAACACAAACGATGTCATACAGGGACGAAATGATGGTTCCACTCAAGATTCTAGTAAGTGCTTCATATTTGTGAAGTACTTACAAGAAGTCTTATGTTGAACCATCAAAAAGATCTTAACAACTCGATGATGTTGGCACTGTAAGAATGACATAGACGCATCTTAAAAGATTGTACTATATTCTTGTCCGTTTGGTTTTAAAGTCAGAAACTAGCAGAACCCACTTTCAATGACACAAGTATAAGGAAGTAGAACAAGCATGCCTCATAAATCACGCAGACAACTGAGTCATTTGTAGCCGATTCCATCGTAAAGAAATTTGCAAATGGTCCAAATTGGGAGCAATAGCAGACAACAATAATAAATCTTGAATACATGTTGTCTTCGTTATAATGCGGTCATATAATGTAGAATTAAAAGAATATCTAAAAGTAAGATCTGTTTCACCTTTCCATACTGATGCTTTATGCATGTAAGTATTTATGGTGTTTAACACCGTATCAACAATTATTCAGTTTTGTAACAGCTTTTCTTTGTTTGTTTATGCGAGGTTCAACGCCGTGTCAAATCTACTTTATTTGACGTCTTTCCTGAATTTCGCCAGTCCTATATGTAGGAAGAATTCCAGTACCAAGGTGTGGATTAAACCCTGGGACCCCCGTGTATCCAGCATCCTACATTTTAATATCTCGCCCACGAGACCGTTCTGTTTTCCTTTGATTGGTTCGAGTTTCACTCAGCTTTTAAAAGTACCCAAGTTTAATCACAGTAACGAAAGCACCTAACCATTTACCCGGTCTCTTCAATATTAAAACGGATTGGTTTTGCCGTTGATACTTATTGATCATCTGTTAGAAATAGATTATTAGTGCCAAACTGACAAATGTTGAATTATAATTTTAATCGAACTGGGGACACAAACTAGTATGAAATTAGGACTCCTTTCTTATACTTGGGCATCGCGCCTTGCCGACATGAAAAAAACCTCATGCAGACTGTCATATATTATAGACTGTTGTAAATGGCATAAGGCCTTTCTTAAATGGGTTAGAAAGCATTATCATGGCTATTGTCCAGAAACATATACTAGGACGATTTAATCCCAATCTCAAAAGTACTCAGAGTGAAAGACAACTAAATCACTTTGAACACAGGAACAGTTGGACCTATCGCTTAACTCACTGACATATATGGGAACTAGCAATTGGTCGAAATGAAAGCAACAGCAGATAAAAAAAAAAAGCAAACAAACTAAATCATTTTCTTCGTGAAATATGGTAACAGCAATGCAACCAAAGGATATTTTATACCTTTGAAGAAATTCATCCTCTTGTCATGAGGTTTCTAAAGGATTCTGTAGCTAATGTGTCCGTTCAAGGTATAATATTTTGATGGGATAATAAGCATTATTCCCTAACTCTTCATGTACATTGCTGCTGTATAAGAAACAAACCTGACAAAAATAAGAATAACACTTGGTTCTGCTCATTACCAAAATGAAATTGTCATTTTATATTCATTGAATATATTTATACTTTATGCTGTTGTTTTCATGTCAGACCAGTCACACATTCTGTATGGGAGAGCAGAATGTCTCATGCAGTAATGAATGAGTCCCAGGTGTTCAACAAAAAAAAGGGTTTTTAAAATTAAAAAAAAGAACACTGACAATATAAATAAACAATAAAATCATGTTTATAGCAATTCATAAGCAATCATATTTATGATATATAATAAATCTTCTCATAAAAAACAAGGTGTAAACTATAGCATCTATCTAAATAATAATAAATATTTCAAAATTACAATGATTAACCCATTACCAAACATTAATGACATTTGACCAGTTTGTTGCAGACGGCTAGATGGAAAACATTGATGGAAAAGGAGAAATTGCTCTTAATGAGCAATTTCTCCTTTTCCATCAATGTTTGCTGTCCTATTAAAAGAATGTTTTTTAATTTCATCACAATTTGAATTGTTGTCTGCAATCTCATTCAATTTGGGACAGTTGAAAATTTGCTGTTTGGTAAAGGGTTAACTTGAATAAACCCACAAGAAACATCATTTAATAACAAGCCCTCAAATGTCAATCTATCCCGCCCATTCCCCCATATTGAGGGTTCAGTAGGTAGTAGACATAATCTGAAAACATAACAACAATAGGGGACTTTGCTCATGTGGTGAGCTAATCGATTTTTTTTTCATAATATTTAAAAAAATTCTGAAGTTGTTTAACTCTTTACCAAACGCCAAATTTTAGACTCTCCCAAACTGAAAAGTTTCCAGACGACATTTCAAAATGTGATGAAATTGGAAAATAATCTTCCGATAGAGCAGAAAACATTGTGGAAAAAAGGAAAACTTGCTCTTTGCGAGCAATTTCTTCTTTTCCAACAATGTTTTCTAAAGTGGTATGCAACAAAGTGGTTAAATGTTGGTATTGTTTGGTAATGGGTTGAAGCAATGTTTTGTGCTCATAAGAGGATCCTTTGACAATAAGCACTAACTGATTTTGCAATAGATCATTTTCTAAATGTGGTAAGAAAAAAGCCAATTTGTCCATGATAATTAATTCTCCTTTGTCATAATATTTTCATAATTAATCAAAGAACAATAACAAAGAAACCATCCCTAAAAGAGATTTCGTAAACAAATACATACTTCCAATATCTCAAACTTATTCAAAAATGCCATCTTGCCTGACATCTTATTAAGAATAAAAATAATTAAAGTTTTGCCATCTATTTTCAGCCATGGAAATTGCATATAAGAAACAGCTAAAATATAGTGCTGCTAAACACGGTTCTGAAACATGGTTCTGAAAGATGAATACCAAATTCAAGGGCTCAGTGCAAAAGTAAAATAACTCAATCTTGTTTTAAGGGACAAATCTTATACAGCGCATGAAAGGTTATCTAAATCTGAAGCTATCTTAATAAAGGATACAAGTTATTTGGAAAGCTTCAGACTGGCATCAATACTAAGTCTAGAGTTGTCTTATAAACTATAATTCACTCTCCTTAAAAAAGAGTCACTTAATCTTTTCCCAAACAATAACAACATTTGACCATTTTGTTGCAGACCACTTGAGAAAGCATCACCTTTTCCCACAATGTTTTTTAGCCTATCAGAAGGTTATTTTCCAATTTCATCATATTTTGAAATGCCGTCTGCAAACTCTTTCAATTTGGGACAGTCGAATATTTGTTGTCTGGGAAAGGGTTAAAAAAGAGTCACTCAAAGCAAGATAGACTTATTTTGATATAAAGGAATAGTTAATCTAGTCTTACAAAATACCCTTGCTTTCTTATATAATAATGAAATATGGTGACAAAAGTAATATATGGTTGAAAAAAGCCCACTCTGCCTTTTGTTTTCATCTCCTTTATACCATCTGGAGAAAAAAAATCCTTGATTTTTCTTTTCAATTATGGAAAAAATAAAAAATTTATATGATAGAAATTAATTTTTTCCATAATAGAAAAGAAAAATCAAGGATAGGTAGATAGTATCTACCGTAGAATAACTTCCAAGAAATGTAGGATGAATTGTTCAACTGTTGGCCATGTTCCTCAAATTTTCTTTAATGGCGTTAGTACATTTCTAGTAACAGGTAAGAACAATTAACTTTCTACAAAATTAAAACATGGGACATGTATTACATATTATTTTAGAGATTCAATATCACAGAAACAGCAAAACATGATAGAGTAATGTTGAAAAACGTCATCCAATGAAGCAAAATACAAAACGAAAGTTTAGACAAATCTTTGAATTGATTAATTGTCATAAAACGTCATGAAATCAAATCCTTTTATTGATCCATTGTCATACAACATCAATAAATCAATCACCAAATGATGAATAATTTTTGGAAAAAATTGAATTTAGTTTAGTTTGTATGCATAACTGACATATGACGGGTTTCATGCAAAACAATTATAGTAAGTCCTTTATTTAACAAACATGAAGCACTATGTTGCATTGAACTCTCATAACAATAAAAAGGGACATCTTAGCATTGTCACATTTTCTTTCTTGTCACCCCTGTAAATGTGGGTATACTCGTCTTGTAGGGGTTACACAATGCAGACTTCTTACCCGAACCCTTCCATGAAAGTGTTAAGTGGCCATTCTAAATAAGTCAGAACTCATTTATTAGACAAGCAAACTATTTCTGTTAGAATTCGGAAAATGTCCATTACATGAAAAAAGTTTGCATACAAATGTAACATCACGGTTATTTAACATAATTTATTATGCTCTTTAACAAAACATATTCAAATACAAAACCCTGTCTTTTACAACGAAACATTTAATTCTCATTTAATCGCTTACCAGACAAACCCGGAAATCAACGTATTTTAGACAGATGACTTCTGAAAGCATAGATGAAAAAAGAGTAGTTTGTCTTTATGAGCAATTTTTATAGACTCCTACATTTGTTTTAACCCTTTACCAAACGTGGAATTTTCGACTGTCCCAAATTTAAAGAATTTGCAGACAACATTACAAGCATGTTAGAGCATGCTAAGAAACATCTAAAGAGGTTACCATAAAGCTTTTAACACACATGCCTTCAGTTTATTCTAATCTTGTAACCAACCAAATCATTCTGGCAAACATAGTGATAAGAGAAAATTATATGTATAAAAAGAAATCTCATTTGGTGAAATTATTTTCAATACAATTTCAAAAAGAAATCATTAATCTTGTTTACAAATGTTGTTTGCTAAAATTCAAATTGTAAAAAGGTTTGCTTCTTTCAAGTTTTTTTTTGACAATGTATTTTCAACATCTCTCCTCTTAAAGCTAATGTCTTTGAATCATATTTATTAACATAATTATTGTCATTACTTTTCTCATAATTTTTACAATCAAATATTAAAATGTCGTCTGCTACACATTGCTCAAAGAAGGAAAAGGCAGATAAGTTGCCCACACATTTGTCAAAGAGCTTCAGCATTCATTCTACAAGGTGCTTATTCCTTAATTTGGAAAAGCTCATAAATGACACATCATTGACAGGGTTAATAGAAATAATTACATATATAATGTGATTTAGTATGCAGACTTTTGTTTAACTGATTTATTATTCTACAAGAGACCAGGGCCCACGCAAGTCTTCAGAAAGCATGTATAATCTTTAACCCAGTACTACATACAAACTTGTTATCCCTTTCCCAAACAATAACAACATTTGACTACTTTGTTGCAGACGACTTTAGAAAACATTGTGGGAAAAGGAGAAATTGCTCGTAACGAGCAATTTTTCCTTTTTCCACAATGTTTTCTGCCTTATAAGAATGTTATTTCATCATATTTTGAAATGTCGTCTGCAAACTCTTTCAATTTGGGACAGTCGAAAATTTGTTGTTTGGGAAAGGGTTAATATGCATCTTATGAAAATACTGTTGCACTGGAGATTGTTACAAGCAATTTCTCTTTCTGAAGCAATGGTCTCTGACCAATATCATAAATCGTTAAACTCTTGGTTTTCTATGACTCAATCATCCATTGTTTCCAATAATGACAATTTACTAATTTGTTATATGCTGAAAGGGGTTTTCTTTTTTATAGACAACAAGATGACGTAGTAAAATAATGGATTTAATCTTGGGCATTTTCCTCTTTTTTTGCCATTTCCCAAACAATAACGACGTTTAACCACTTTGTTGCAGACGACTCTGGAAAATATTGTGGGAAAAGGAGAAATTGCTCATAACATTCAATTTTTCTTTTTTCCACAATGTTTTCTGCCTTAAAAGAATATTATTTTGCAATTTCATCATTTGAAATTTTGTCAGCAAACTCTTTCAATTTGGGACAGTCGAAAATTTGCTGTTTGGGAAAGGGTTATCTAAATAATTCTATAGTTGCTTATGCAGGGATAGGTACTCTTGAAGGATCTTTTTTATCCATTGGCTTTGCCAACATCTTAACCTTATGATTTAAATAACCAAGCAGGTAAGCAGATACAAATTTGTAAAAAAGGTCACGCAAAATACTGACATGTAAAGAAAAGATACAACCAATTATATTAGCCAGAACAAATTTTCTTCCTAATTAAAAATGTCTTTTACCAAAGAATTTAATGCAGTGTCTATGTGAAAAAAAGGGTGCAAGAGCTAACTAATTTCTTACAAGATAATTAATTCCTTCCTTTTGTATAATTATAACAACCTGCTTCAACGCTATGTCACATTATATATCAGTTTTATGAACATGTTTAGTAATGAAATTGGTGGTTCCGTTATGATGACATCCATGGCCCAGGAAATGACATAATCAGAGAAACAGGTTATCTGCGGCAGGATTAGAAATTTCTTACTGCCATGGCCATTTCCTTGTTTTAATTCACCTCTTACTCCATAACACCATGTCTACAGGATGGCTTACAGAACACATAACCCTTTCCCAAACAATAACGACATTTGACTACTTCGTTGCAGACGACTTAAGAAAACCTTGTGGGAAAAAGAAACAAGCAATTTTTCCTTTTCCCACAAGGTTTTCTGCTCTATGAAATGCTGCTGAGGCATTGTACGAAAAAAAAAAGTAAACAAAAAAAAACAACATGATACCTCAATTTGCTGCATCTGCAGCCTAAACCCATTACCTCATTACACTTGAAATTCCTACAAAAGAATGTTTTTAGAATTCCATACTTGCATAATTTCTTCTTTTATTAAGGAAATTAACTTTCTTTTCAAATAGTGAAATTACTTCTTATTAAAGAAACTAAATGCAGTAATCAAACTCATTCAATTTCTTAATAGGACAAATCTGTACTTTGGTAGAGTTCCAGATATACTTATTTGTACAATCACTCTAATACTTTTTACACAAAATATATCTATCTTATATACAATTATACACATAATGTGTCTTAAAGGACATAGAGTGAATAACAGAACACATAGAATTAACAACACAAAAAACATGAACATCACCACAATAAATCAAAGTACTGCAGGTATTGATCCTGCACAGACTAATTATAAATCACATTTAATCAATTAGAACAAACATACTGTATGCTTGCACATTAAAGGTCATGTCAAATTGTACCTTGACTTAATTTTGGTTGCAACTTCTTTTTCTAGTTGGAGATTTATAGTTCAAGATCTTTAAAACATCAATGCCAGAAACATTAAACAACTGCTGTTATTCAGACACTTGACTAGAGTTAGAGTAGACAAACACATACAACCAAAACATCACACGCACATGCACACAACAATACTGTACGAGGGTTATCGGAAAGTTCGTAGAATTTTGTAATATTTCTGTGTACCATTGTTCAATACTCTTGAAATTTTATACATGCATGCATTCACCTGTTTCCAACATATATTAAACGTGAAAAAACAAAGACATCATTCTAGCAAGATGTATTGGTTACTTTAGCAACATAGTTACCGGTAGCCGGAGCAGGTCGGAAAATGCTAACATTTCAAACAGTATCCACATAATTATAGCGTGATTGGTCTCGCTCACCGTGTTACATGAGAGACGAAAAAACAGCTTGCAATAACATGACATCATGACGCCATTTCCCCTGAATTTCAAAACATTATCAGGATTTTTATAAAAACTAGAGCTTTTATCCTGTAGCGAGAGAAAAATGTTCCGACAAAAAATGACGTCAAACAGTGACGTTGAACTGCGGAGTGTAACTAAATTGTTTGTTGCGGCCGTGAAATCACTAACAGAAACACTTTAAATGGTCTAGTCAACAACAAAAATATGGAAGTTGAAGTCCAGCTATTATTTTCTAATGTCGGTCAGATTTCAAAGCGGACGAAATTCAATGCATGTTTATCCAAGAGGCGGTCAACCGTCTACAACTGGATGTTCCATTAAGGAATGTGTAAACAAAATCACTTAAGTGGACAGGAGCACAACGGTAAAACCAATTACATATGATTTTTATGTCTCAAGCTCTACCACTCAAGTAATTTTAACAGACGGACTTGGTATGCCTAAAGTAAGTGCATTCTCAACGGCTCCTTACAGATACGGAAATTAGCACCAAGTCTCTCTGTTGTTCACTGATGTTCTATCCCGCAATGATGCAGAAGGGGACAACTTCTTTGACAGGATTATTATAATGGATGGGACCTGGCCCAATCATTTCAATTTGGAAACAAAGTTATGTCATCAGTATGGACACCTCTTTAACACAAATAGACATTAGTTTCCTAGGTTTTGAGGTACTGGAACACCCACCGTACAACCATGACAATGATCAAATAGACATCCAGTTATAGGGTAACTTAGTTCGTTAGCTGAACCTATTAAACATGCTTAGAGTGTTGTGTCATCATTAAGTGAAGGCTGGTATGTATAAACATATAAAATGGAGAAATAACCAAAGAAAGTGTGTCGACATTGCTAGTGACTATGTTGAGAAAATGCAACGATTGTTAGACTTAAGTGGCCCTTGAAATTGAATGATGTCATAAAAAACATTAACCAGCTCCGGGTACGTGATATGTACGTTTTTGTATTTTGCAAGAACAATACAATTTTTTTAATATCCCAATGATTTCTTCAGAATTAGTAGCATATAAGCTAAAATTCATGATGATCTATTTTGTTTGATTTAAAAACGCTCATATGCTTTTTTAAAACAAAATCCTAAAAACTTTCCGAAAAACCCTCGTATATCAATAACTTTGAACTGTTAAAGTTTTGCTCTTTTAAGCCTGTCTAGTTTGATGTTTCTGGATGACTATTAACCTTTAGAATAGTGGGCAATGTTTCTAAAAATAGATTTGTGTGCCATCTGCTTTCCAAAACCTTAGATATCTGCCTAATTTTGATGAGGAAAGGTACTCAGAGTATCGAACAATTTCAGGTGGCTGGCCTGGATCTAACCTGTTTGCCTTAACATGAAATAGGTTCTAGACCTAGATGGATTAAAGGTGCAAACAAGATGTGTTATCTGGAAATGGATGGAAACCATACTGTCAATCTACACAGACACTCTATCTCTCTTTAAATACTTTTTTCAATCTGAAAACTAGTGATAAAATATCTATCTGGAACAAATTGACCTTTAAAACAGGTTATGATTATCAATTTTGTACTCCTCCTAAATATAAAAATATTGGCGAAAAAATGGGAGGAGTGAACAAATCCAAAAAGCAATTAAGGTCTTCTTGTCATTACATTTGCTTCAAATACAGTTTGTGCCATTATGAAAAGTCTATAATACTGTAACAGCCATGTTTATTACAAAGCTTTTGCATGGAAATGGACAATTAACATTCAAAAGCTGCATTGAATTGAGTTATTTGTATATATTTAGACCTTTAAAAAACTGAATCACAATAACATTGAAATAAAAAAACATTCTCGGAAAAACAATAAACATGTGCATTTCAATCTAGAAATAATCTGTAAAAATCATGATAAGCAAAGACTGTTGGGAAAAATCAAAAGCAGTTCTACCTGTGACATGGTTGTTGAAAGTCATGGAAAAGTAGTTCATTAATAATTAATAAAAACAAAAACAATCTAATATTAATTAACATATGTTTGAAATCAATTTGACACATTTCTACAGATAATTCAAGATACCTGACCTTTTATAGAGGGGAAATCTGAATAATGCAAAGTGCCAGCAAAGATTTAAAGCACTCAGATGGAAGCACATACTTTTTGCAAAGCTACCAGAAAATCCAAAGTCGATCCAAGCTGGTTGTTAATTGAATCGACATAAAGAGAGACTAATGATAGTGAAGGAAAAAGTTCAGTGTAAAGTACAACCGATATATATTCTCTCACCTTCAAAGAAATAAGTGTGTAAATCAGTCCTGTTAATTAGACCACACACATATACTATCAATTTCCAAATGGTTTAGTAATATGACAAATTGACACTACTTACAACAGGATTTATCCTTTATTTGATTAGAATGACTTTTAAAGTTGAAACTGAAACAATTAGATCAACCACAGCTGCAAACAAATCAAAGGTTTACTTTGATATCAAAGTCACCATCAATGGCATAGTATCCATTAATTTGAAGATGGTCATTTAACTCATTACTCTCTGCTTGCTCATGTAACAAACCATCATGCATTTAACCACCCAAAAAATAACCTTTGTCAAAGGGATTACAATGCCTTAATATCAATAGAGATGTATCTTTTTCTTTATCTAAAGAAGTTTTCATTGTCGTATGTTCGAAATCATTTAAGAAAAAAGAAACATATAATAGGGGCATTATCTGGAACTTGTCTATTTTTTACTTAAGGGTCAATGTATACTCAAATAGCAGTCCTAATAATGCTTCTTTAACAATAATTTTACGAAATCTTCTTATTCTGGAATAATGATGGTCATATCATAAAAATATTCAGAGTTTTATGAAACAAAAACGTAAAAGAGGTACATGTAGTTGTATTTCAAACGTTAAGCAGGTACAGAAGTTAAACTAACAAAGCCCAACAACAGCACAGACAAAATATCCAAATGCACCATTTTACAAACAAAACTCAATGTATGGGAACCTCAGCCATTGAATCTATTTAATATACAGGAGTTAGGCTGGATCAATTTCATATCATCAATAATGACCACATCATTCGTATCTTGATTTCAATTGGACAGCACTACTTACAAAGTAGAAATTGGTTTCATTGAGTAAAATCATTTGGTTTTTTTAACTAAAGTGTTGTTAACAACACCACTCATATTGCTTCACCTCAGATGTAGGAAATAAATGTGTCATAAGCAATTTCTTCTCAAGTGACAATAATTTCAATTCAATAGCACGAAGACCAAGCTGTTTATCATACATACTAAACATTGTCTCTGATATGTTTCCAATTTGGACCACTCTCAAAATCCCACATCAGCAACTTGGTTAAAACATAAATGAGTACAAGTACCTATGACATTATTTGTTCAAATGCTCTTAACACTCAATTAGCATCCATCATTTCTAGGTTGGATTCAGATCTGGCACTAATCCTCTGTAACCGAAGATGTTCTCGCTCGTGTTCCTCAAGGTTGTGTTTATCAGCATCGAGGAGATGACGATGTTTCTGTAGCTTGTCATAACTCTCCTCTCTTTGGGCATGAACCTGTAATGATAAGAATGCTAACCTTGTTAACATTTGACACAAATTGTTAACCCTTAAACAAACGCCAAATTTTGACTGTCCCAAATTGAAAGTTTGCAGACGACATTTGGAAATGTGATGAAATTGGGAAATAATCTTATGATAGGGCAGAAAAACATTGTTGGAAATGGAAATATTGCTTGTCACAAGGAATAAAATTGCTCGTCACGAGAATTTTCCTTTTCCAACAATGTTTTCCAGCAATGTCTGCAACAAAGTGGTTAAATGTCGTTATTTCTTGGTAATGGGTTAAAGGTGTTTGATGAATGTTGCCAATGACCTTGAACTTTTAATAATACATGTTCTAGTGTCTTCTGCAGATGCCATTTGAAAGTATTGTTAGAAACAAAGATATTGACAAATAATTGTTTGTCTTCCTGGAAGAGTTCTGTTCAGATTTCAGTTGTCAAACTGCCCAAATGAAAACTTTTTACAATGTAGAATGGTTTTACATTACCTTTTTAAAAATCCTAAACATCAGACAACCAACATAGACTTTCTTAAAAGGCAAATCTCATTGCTGACTCTTACTGGTTATCCATTGATACATCATATATGGTCTTATATCTATGGATGAATACAAGTTGTATATCAGTCAGATACAGCAAGCAAGGCTTAATGATAAGTGCATGCTTATAAATGAACAAATGGTGACATCTTTTTTATAGTCCAAACTTAAAAAAGTATGAAGATGTCAAATGAATATAGCGAAATTTCTCTGGCAGGCTGAAAAGTTTAGTTTGATTAAGGGGACCTTAAGCATGGTCTTCTTTTCCTATAAATAAAAAAGGTATACAGTCAAACTTGTGTTAAGAGGCCAGCCTATGGGACAGAGTAAATTGGCTGTTTAAGACAGGTTGGCTGCTTAACACAAATTGATTTACACTATAAATCTAACAATGGGACTTTCTGTAGTGGCTGTTTAAGGCAGGTTGGCTGCTTAAAAGGGTGGCTTCTTAACACAAGTTAGACTGTACATGTATATATAAACAGACACATAAAATCCATGAAATATTTCATCAAATTAGACAAGTCTCTAAATTCAGATGTTAATTCAAGCACTATTCATGTTAAGAAGATATATGTGCATAACAGGTTAATTATAACCAAAACACAAAAACAATACAATTAACAGTTAAACATTTGATTTATCTTTCAAATTCATGACTGTAGAATTATAGTGACAGAAGTTCAATAACAGAACACACTTTCTAAAAATATTCCATCTTATATACCATTGTGTACAAAGAATGACACAGCAGAGAGTGTGAAAGTGCATATGGGCTTCAGACCATGAATAATTATAATTACTTCTATGCATAAGTTTCCAAAGCATCATTGCGGCCACCAATGGCTAACAGCCGTTGGTGTTCTTTATCGTGTTCCAAAAGGTTATGTTTGTCAACGGTCAACAGTTGACGATGGGACTGAAGCGTGTAGTAAGTTTCTTCCCTTTGGCTATGAACCTGAAGTGTATAATGTACATGTTTTCTTTATCCCCAAGTTCTCGTAAATATTTCTAGGAAAGGAGCAAATGACTATTTAATATCTGACTCATTGAAGTTTAAATTTCATCTGACTTAAGAGTAAATCTGTTGTGTACACATACAAGACAGCTGAAACAGACATACCTAAACACAGAAAATGACAATAATTTCAACAAAATGACAACAGATTAACATGGTCGTCATGAACAATTGCCGTTAGTAAAATATCTTCAAAAATTAAATTACCAATAAATCTATTCTTTGTATTCTTTTCTTTTTATCCATCTGAAGAAGTTTTATTTTTGATCAGTTACACAATTCTCTATGTCAGTCAATCATGTCAAGAGGAATTTAAGTGATTTCTATTAAACCCTTATAGTGCTGGGACCGATTTCGTACTAATGCAAATGGGTTAGATCCAGACAAGCTGCCAAGAATTAGAGGCTGGCCTGTGATCTACACTGTTTGCTTTTCTGAAGGTCTTTTTTTATCAAATTTAAGCAAATATTTAAGGTTTTGGAAATGAGACGATTTTTTTTTTAATTTACCCAGCATTCTAAGGGTTAAATTTTAATAATGGTTGGTAAGAGTTGACCAGGCAAGTTCCTTGGTGCAACAGCAAGTCAAGTGGTTTTTACGTTCAAGGATCATCAAGTTGAGATTATCATGTTTTGCTAAGGCTTTAGTAAACATACCTATCATTCAGTCAACATCTTATCCCTTTAACCCAAACCAATATAGTACACCATCCTAATTGATGATATCACCACATGGTCATCTCTAAGACATGGACAAAATAATTCAAGGGTTCGATGCAAGACTAAAGTAAGTGTTACGTAGCCGCCTCACTCTCTACAGCATAGCAACAATCAATCAGGACAAGATGTAACCTCTGCGTTACTGAGCCGACTCTTTGGGTCAGTGGTTATGTCTTGGACTTTCACCCGGGAGAACCGGGATCGAATCCCAACAGGGGACAATAAAATCCAAAGTGGATTTTTCTAGCTATGCTTCGTTGCAGACATTGTTCGTAAGATAAGTGCTTCAGAAACATGAAGCACTTACTAAAGTATTGAACCCTCCAAATGAAAGTTTAACACTATGTTACAATAGATTTTAAAAAAATTCCGAAACTGAAAGGTCTTGCAGACAATTGGCTAAAAGTTTACCCTGGCTGTTATCATAAGTTTGTTGGATATAACATTCGTAACCGATTAATTATATGATTCTAACAATTAGTCAAATTGTAATTTATCAAGTGATTGAATACCGAGAAAAACAAAATCAATGGCTGACAAGAACCGACCACTTGTGAACAGCTTGACTTATCACAAGAATTACTTAACCCTTTCCAAAACAACAAATTTTCCCAAATTGAAAGAGTTTGCAGACAACATTTCAAAATGTGATGAAATTGGAAAATAATCTTCTGATAGGGCAGAAAACATTGTGGAAAAAGGAGAAATTTCTCGTCAAAGGCAATTTCTCCTTTTCCCACATTGTTTTCTAAAGTCGTCTGCAACAAACTGGTCAAATGTAGTTATAGTTTGGTAATGGGTTAAACTTTTGTTAGAGTTTACAAAAAAGCAATATTTTCAAATATTCCTAAATAAAGGGGATGCATAGATGCTGTCATTGGGATTTAAACATATGCAGAGAGGGGCCATGTGATTTTAAATGAAGAACTCTAACCACTAGGCCACAGAAGCCCCAACAGACAATTATACCCATATAGAAACTGGACTGTTTAAAAAGAGTTATATGCACTACTAATGAGTAAACACTTGAAACATATGAAATAAGACCAATGCTCACCATGATACTACTCAATATTGGTCAAAAAGATCATAAAACTTCAATCTAAGGAACGTACTAAACATCATGTAATCAAGACTTTGTAATGATAGAAAGGGAAGAGGCAAAGCTATTCAACCAATTAAGAACAATAATACTGAATCATCAGATACTTTAGAAACACAGTTACAAATCCCTGGTAAGATGATGTACCAGAATTAGGCTAATATAGAGAAATAGTGCTAAGTTAGAGAATTTATCCGATGATTTATTTACACTAATTATCTTTCCCATTTCCACAGTTAATAAAATCAAAGCGCTGAAAACGCTGAAGGACTAAGGTGCGTTTAAAGCAAGATGATTGAGGATACATTTGAAAATTTCTTTGTACAACATCTCAAGGAAACAGCTGCTCCTTTCACCACCATTACTATAATTATTATTTCTGTGAAGAGACTGAACGATAGTCTATTTTTCAAACATCTGGACATTTTACGCTTTCCCACGAGGCAACAGTTACAATAATAAAGCGAAAAACAAGGCGAGTAAATCCGGACTACATTCCTAGTTCCAAGAAGGTATTAGTCCGCACAGTGAAGGCGGATGTTTATTGAGTAATTGGGTCAGACCACAGTTTGTGTATCGATAAAGTACCATGTATGATAAAGTACCGTCCCTCAAAAAGTGGTATGTAAATTTAATGGACTTAAAGGTGCTGATGCACCCTCAGTCCAATAAGGTGCTGATGTACACTTAGTCCAAAAATGGAAAACAGATCGACACATTGAAAGTTATATTTTATGTTGAAGACATTACGATAGGACAATGATGATGAAAAAAATCATGAGTTTGTCCTGTTACCCCATTACTATGGGAATATGTGATTGGTCTACATTGAAAGCAACAGTAGACTACAAATAGGAAGTGTAAGAAATACCGTCCATCTTCGGACTTCAGATAGAAATTTAAAGACAATTCTAGATGAAAACTTGATATGAAATCATAAAACCATGTTACAAACATTGAGAGCATAAGCAGACAACAATTCTAGATGACAAAATTGATAAGGAATCATAAACATTGTCACTAACATTCTGAAATTAGAGCAAACAATATCAGTGTGAAAAAATATTAGGGTCAATACTTTCCCTTTGATTGCAATGAAAACCTTCTAGTTTTAATATTGATTTAATAAAACAAAAACTTATGTAATGATTTTCCTTCCTTCAAATTTACTCTTGTTAATGCAGATGCATCAGAGAACTTCAGGAATAACCTTGGCAAAGAGTTAAATTGTTCTTTTATAGCAACAATTTACAAATATCTTATGATTAGCTTTCAATTAGCTCTGAGCTACACATAATATCCTGTATAAATGAATGGGGTATACACTGAGAGGATGGTGATATGGCAATGCTAATTTAGACATAAATGTTAGACTTTGGGGTGACGCCAGGTTAATTCACCGGAATTTCAGAAAGATTAATAGGTCTTAGGTTGAAGGTGGGTGGATGAATTGACATAGGAAACCCTTACTGTTATGCAGAAAGTTTCAAACATTTTTATAATTTAAGAAATTTGAAGACATTGAGACTAAAGAAGAATTGATGCGTAATTTATCTATTAATACAATTTTTGCAATATCTATTATTCTATCGTACAGTTTTCAATTTATGTTTCTGTCCCTTAAACCATTACAATTAATTGCACATTTTTAGACTGTCCCAAATTGATAGAGTTTGCAGACAACATTTCAAAATGTAATGAAATTGAAAAACAATCTTCTGATAGGGCAGAAAACATTGTTGGAAAAGGAGAAATTGCTCATTATGAGCCGTCTGCAACAAAGTGGTAAAATGTCGTTATTGTTTGGTAATGGGTTAAACACCAACCTAATCTTATATGCTGCAAAGGACATTAGTGATGATTTAAGTGAATGAGTCTTAATGCAGCATTAGCTGTTAATCCACATTGAATATTATTGTGTAAACCCCATGAGCCTTGCTTCAGAATGAAACTTTCGATTTGGTTTGTTTGGTGCTTAACCCTTTCTCAAACAATAACGAAATTTGACCATTTAGTTGCAAATGGCTTTAAAAGACATTGTGGGAAAAGGAGAAATTGCTCATAACAAGCAATTTTTCCTTTTCTAACAATGTTTTCTTCCCTATAAGAAGATTATTTTCCAAATTCATCACATTTTGAAATGTCATCTGCAAACTCTTCCAATTTGGGACGGTCGCAAATTTGTTGTTTAAGAAAGGGTTAAACCTTGTTTTCAATAAGTTTAAGTTATATTACATGGACACTTTTCGCATCCATACACCTGGAATCCAAAAAGGCACAATCCTTATGACATTGAGCTGACGTTTCACTATTAACCCTTTCCCAAACAACAAATTTTTGACTGTCCCAAATTGAAAGAGTTTGCAGACGAAATTTCAAAATGTGATGAAGTTGAAAAATATTCTTCTGATAAAGCAGAAAATCTTGTGGGAAAAGGACATTGCTTCTGATAAAGCAGAAAACCTTGTGGGAAAAGGAGAACATGCTCTTGTTTCTCCTTTTCCCACAATGTTTTCCAGAGTCGTTTGCAAGAAAGTGGTTTAATGTCGTCATTGTTTGGCAAAGGGTTAAACCCACTTCATTAAAGTTTGATGAAGCAATTATCATTAATGCTTTTGTTGTTTGTCACATGCTTGAACCAATCCCTGCAGAAGATACAAGATCTTATTCATGAACTTAATGCACATTCATAAACATTAAACGGCTATTCATAAACACAAAGCTTTTCTTAACTTGTTCATGAACATCAAGTACAGGTTTATGAATGTATTCCTGAATCCGTACATAAAGCTGATGATTCTTATAGTTCTTAAATTTTTGGAAAGAGTTCTTTGTTTATGAACAACCATTCATTCAAAGTTCAAGAACTTTTATGAATAAGTGCTTGAATTTTTCCCAGAGTAAAACAGCTATTCATAAACACAAAGCTTTTCTTAACTTGTTCACAAACATCAAGTACAGGTTTATGAATGTACCGGTATTCCTGAATCCATACTTGATGCTAATGATTCTTATAATTCTTGAATTTCATGAAAAAGTTCTGTGTTCATGAACAACTATTCAAAGTTCATGAACTTTTATTATGAATAAGGTTCTTGAATTTTTCCCAGAGGAACAGCTCTCAACGAACAAGACAGACACTGTTACCTCTCGGCTCTCATTGTCTGCTTTGACTTGTTCATTTTCTTTTTCCATATTGTGTTTAATGTCACCTCAATAAGTTTTCCTCAATAAGTTTTCATTATGGCTTTTCTAGGGTTCACCAGTACTAGGGTAGGACTCTAAAGGCTCTCAACGTAGTACCATACTGAAGTGTAGCGAAGGGAAGTATTCCTGCACAGAGTTTGGAAAATTTTGTTAACCACAACTTCTTAATAAATGAACTCCACTTCAGAATGCTAAGTCATCGGTCTATATGTGTGAAAAGACTTAATTGGATAATTGATTGACCAGCCAAACAGTTTTGAGATTTTATCACCTAAAAACCAATTTTCTCATAGGAGGAGTTGTGACCAATCCAAATCATTAGTGACAGCAAACTTTATTCAATACGTATGAAATACAGCATGTTTTGTTTTTTGCTAAAAAATCATTGTGACCAAAGGAGAATTTGCTCATTTGAGCAATTTCTCCTTTTGTCACAATGGTTTCTTAGTATTCCTGCTTCACGTGTTTTAAAACATACATTATTAAATGAGGTAAAGGATTGAGTCCTCTTTCAAACTTTTCCCATAGCTGGGAATAGGGTTGACAATTGTAGAGGTCTGTTTGATTTAGGTACACTTCAAAAGTTGAGAAATTGTTCGGTTAGCCTTTAATCTTCAGTTGTCCTTGCTAATAACATGGTTTAAATACGAAAAAATATATCATAAGATGTCGCGAAATGAGGGTCCATCAATAAAAACCTTTACTAAATGGTATTTACTGTCCAATACAAAAACTCACCACTTTACCCATTACTCCTTGGTTACATACATTTCGGTGTTTATTAGTGAAAGAAGAATACCATTGGCTGAGAGGAACACAATAATGTTTAATCTAAGGCTTTAGTTAAAGATGTTTCTTCAAAGATTAGAAATTTTGAAATACAAAATAAAATGTTGATGATAAAATAACATTTTTGTATTGAGGTTTGATATAGATTAGAAGAAGTTTATGAAAGCATAATTGGAAGAATCAATTTATCTAAATTTAGACAATTTATTATGTGATGGATCTTAAAAGCGATGTCACACTTTTGGATTAAAATACATGTTAATTCATAAAATTGATGGATGACCTGTGATCTAACCTGTTTGCTACTCTTAGTATCTTTTCTCATAAAAAATAAGAAGATATTTCATGTTTTGGAAAGCAGATGACACATTTTTAAAAATCAATTTTTAGAAAATAACCCAGCAACCTAAGGGTTAAAATGCAAATATCCCCATACATGTACTTTCAAACATTGCTTCTGAACTGCAGACGCACATGCAGAACATAAAATGCATGATGAAGTTTTGTTTAGTTTATCTCGACCCCCCCTTTTGAAGTATCTCAGATGCATAATTTAAATCTTCAAGCGTGAAAAGATAACATTTATACAGTAAATATTGATGTTAAAATGTGTGAAATCCTGTTTTATGTTGAATTGTGATATGACAGTTGATTTTGTAAAAATTAGAGTTGAATGTAAATATTTGGGTGGAAGGAATGTTACTAAATGACAGACGCCCGTGTGTTCATGTGTGATCTACAACACAACAAAAAGTACCTCAACTTATCACAGCAAAAAATGTTGTTCAATTTGATCATTAATTAGGGTTTTCATTAAGGTAGAACTGCCTGTGCTTTGGAAGTCAGCCAGGACTGACTACCTCTCCTTAACAGTAAAAAAAGGTTTGAAATATTGGCTTCATCAAGAAACTTTTTAATACAACATTGTGTCTAATCATCACAGGAATGATCAAACACATAAAATCTTTTGCAATCATCCAATTTGTCTCTTAACCCTTTCTCAAACAATACCAACGTTTTACTTCTTTGTTGCAGACAACTTTAGAAAACATTGTGGGAAAAGGAGAAATTGCTCGTATCGAGCAATTTTTCCTTTTCCCACAATCTTTTCTGTCCTATCAGGAGATTATTTTCCAATTTCATCACTTTTTAAAATGTCGGCTGCAAACTCTTTCAATTTTGGACAGTCGAAAATTTTGCAGTTGGGAAAGGGTTAAAGATTTTTTCATATAAGTTAGTCTCTTCTGCAAAGTAAGAAATATTTGGATTTCAGCTAACTCACCAGTATGTAAATGTAAAACTTCATAATAGCCCTGTGATTAACTCTGAAGTGATGAATAAAATATTCCATAGGAAAAAGAACAACAAGTTTGCATCTTGTCAAAAATGCCATCATTCGGGTACTTATTCTTTCACCCATTCCCTGATATAAGGTTTTGCGACAGACAAAAGGATGAAATTTAAAGCAACAGTAAATGGCTACATACCCGGTATCTCAAGTAAGAAAAAATACCTGTATAACGAAGAACACATTGGGACAAAGAAAGAAGTTGTTTGTCATGAATACTTTCTCTTTCCGTCATATTAGTTTCTTGAATCTTCTGAAATGAGGTATGTTATAACAAATATAACATGTAGTAATTCTATATCTGACTTACTTGTTCATGCATACAGTTGAAGGTAACATGACATGAAGATGCCTGCATCAATCTATTTTGTTTTTGTTTGAATGTTTTATGGGTCTTTTATGTTTGTATCATTTTTACATCACATCAAAAGTATTCAGTCTTGTTGCAATATCCCCATCTTACTTATGGAGATACTTAAGACCCCAAACTCAACTGCCCATAAAGGTTGGTCAAGCCAGGTAGAACCTGATTGGCACCCTGTTAGTCAGATGGGAGACAACCTCTTATGAAAATCAAATCCAATGTTTTCAATTTGAGTTTAAAAGAAAAACATAATTTGTCTTAATCTATGTTGTACAATTTTCATTTCATTTTCTTTTATTCATTACCTTAGCATCTTTCACCATACTTTAAACCCCCACCCCACCACCCATATGGGAATATTTTACTTATATTTGCTATAAATTATTGTGTGTAAAAGATAAAATGCTCAAAGGGAGTTTTAGGAAGGAAGTTATTTCAGCCCTGGAACAATGTCTTTGGGTTTTCCAGTAACATTACTGCAAAATGGCATAAACTAGCTTGCAAATGTGCCCGCAAATTCCTTTACTCTGGATCAGCATGAATGTGTGACTAGGTGTGATATTACGCTAATAGATGTGAACCAAACTTCTTATAACTGACTTTATGTCAGAAATCTGTAGACCAAGTGAACAGGAGGAAATCTTGATTTGTAGTATTCATTTATAAAATAGATTTATTAACTCATAAACTACAGTGTGCAAGGTTTGTAAAATATGAAATCACTACACGTATTTCACTACTACGAACACACACAAAAAAGAATTACAGGCAAAGAATAAAAATCTCTGACAGGATGAGCATATCTAAAATCAAATCTGACTTGACCATGAAGACGAAATTTGCATTTGCCATCATAGTTTAACCCATTACCAAACAATAACCATATTTGATCAGTTTGTTGCAGAAGACTATGGAAAACATTGTGGGAAAAAGAGAAATTGCGCTTAACGAGCAATTTCTCCTTTCCCTCAATGTTCTCTGCTGTTACCACATTTTGAAATGTAAACTTTTTCAGTTTGGGACCGTCTGAAAGGTGGCGTTTGGGAAAGGGTTAAAATAATTTTGGATCACTTTACCCAATATTTGATATATCTAAATTTGCAATAAAATTCTCCAAATTGAAAGCAATAGCTGATGACTGTCATAAAGTACAAGAAGTAAGTTTTTCTTTTTGATTCAATCTATAGAACCTATTGTAATGAAAGCATAAATTGGTTTGAACAAGTAATATCTCATTTTGTCATTTATGCCAATAAAATGAGCCATTTTGGAGCAAGACATTCAACTGAACAGCAGATTTGACACCAAATTATCAACCTTCATGAAGTGCCTATTAAGTAAAATAAATGGAGAAAAAAAAAGGAAGCAACAAATTGTTTTCTGATTAAGTCATGAAACATAACCCAAGATAACCTAATACCCTTTAATATTGGACTTTTTGACTGATTCAAATTCAAAGCCACAGCAGACCCCACAAACAATCCATACTCTAATTTCAGTTTTGTTAATGTTTTTATCAGATGAAACCATTGCTTTATATAGTAAGGAGATAATAAAAATCACATAATAACAGATTTAAAGACATATACTAAACAATCCTCTGTGGCAAAAGAAAAAAAATGTTTGGGGCAAATTTTACCCAATATCCAAATAAATTATATCTGTATTCTCTCTATCTAGTCTTAAAATAGTTCAATAAGGGCCTTTGCTAATAACCAATAATCCATGGCTGAAAACTCCAATAACTCTGATATAAGAAATCTCAATACATCTGTAAATATCTCTAATCTTTTTTTTTTAAATGAATGATCGTTTTTTGGTTGCCACCATGTTGAAGTTAAAAGACTGCAGGTGTGTGTAATTATCTCTCATTACATCATTATATCAAGTTTGATCGATTAGCCAACCTTTTCAATTTATCATTCACCAAAACATATACCATTCAGTAACACTACACTGGGGGCATCCAATCAAGGTTCCATATGTTTTCTCTAACCCCTTACTCCATATCTTTTTATATACTTAAAGGGGAATTTACATCACACCAACATTATTTCAGAGTTATGTAGCGATGCCCAACTCTTAATGATGGAGGAAGACCCCTTACTCAACTGCCCATTAGGGCTGGTCAAGCCAGATATATAACCATCGGCATTCCTTAAGTCCTTCGGGAGACTACCTCTCATGTAAATCAAAATGCTGCCACCAGAATTTGAACCCTTGCAGAGAGAGGCCATGTGATTTCAGGTTCTGTACAGTATTCTAACCACCAGCCCATCGACTCTGTTTGCAACATCTGCTCCAAAAAACTTTTAAAGACTCCCAGAAAACAACAAGGTAAATTGCTAATCAGGATACAAAGAATTTGTCAACAGATGTGAGGAACTCAGTATTTAAGTTTTTAGAGCCTGTAAGAACTATAACTGAAGAAACTATTTCTGTCTTTGTCACAATGGTTTTGGACATCAGGGATAAATGTTAAGTTCTGTTGTCTGAATATTCAGTACAATGGCTTGTTCCAATATAGAGCAATGAGCAACAAGAATTTAAAAGTATAAGATAATGAGTTAAGATAATTCCAAGTCTTAAAGTTTAAAGATCAAAATTGCCTTTTCACTGCCTTCGACAATCTTTTCATGCATACACATACAACGCATCTGCACCAGAAGACTTGAGAAATCATTTTGACTAATTGAGAAATTACTCATCAATAAAGCAATTTCTTATTTTTTCATGTTTGTTTCATACTGATATTGTAAAAAACAAGTACTAGCTACTGCATTTTACTTTACTTTATGAGGGAATCAGTTTGTATTAGACTCGAATCTCACACTTACAATCTTTTTTGAAGTGTTCATGATATTTCACCCGACATAAGTACGGTCTTTTATTTGGAGAAGACTTTCTTAATAGAGTTTAATCTGATTTTAATTCTATTTAGCTATTTCACTATGGGGTCTCCTTGAGTTGAAATTACCTCAACACACAAGCCCTTTTCCAAAACACATACCATATTTCAATTTCTTTGCAGTAGACAACTTTTCTAGTCTCAGTAGACATTGGCTTTTGAGATAGAAATTAATACATTGGAATTCTTGAAGTGTTGAGGAGAAAGAAGAAAATGCATACTATCCATTTCTTTTGAAGATATAAAATGTCTTGTGGCCTATAATAATCTATAATAATCTAGAATTTATCCCTATTGAAACAGATGAAAATATGAAAAATGCATCAATAAATTGTCATGTTCATGTCTTCCTGATTGTGCAAATTTTTCTTTACTTGAAAGCGTCAATAATCCCTGAATGTGGTTGATCTAGTAGAATACAGGAAGTGTTTGATTAAGGTTCCAAAATATCAGAAGTAAAACTGGATCAATAAGATCACAGTAACAGCAGATGCCAAAATAAGTGTGAAAGAATGGATTGTATGTTTACGGTATTGCGTAGAAACAATTAAAGTGACCAAATTCCTACTATGGTTTTTAAGTCTTTTGCAGAAGGTGCTTCAAAGCTATGTGCTATGGAATGAGTTTGAAAAGATGCTCTAACTTAAACCCTTTCCAAAATAATAACGACATTTGGCCAATAACGACTTTGTTGCAGATGACTTTAGAAAACATTGTGGTAAAAGGAGAAATTGCTCATCACGAGCAATTTTTCCTTTTTTCCACAATGTTTTCTGCCCTATCAGAAGATTACTTTCCAATTTCATCACATTTTGAAATGTTGTCTGCAAATTCTTTCCATTTGGGACAGTCGAAAATTTGCTTTTTGGGAAAGGGTTAAATGATGGACAATCGGCAATAAACTGAAATATTTTTAAAATAGGTAATTCATTTAAGGGCTGCAGTTTAATGTAACTCCTGACTACATTAAAACTTTAAATAGTGAGTGTTATTTTACACTCTATCGTTTAAATTGTCATCTGCTGTTGCTTTCAATTATTACCACTCGCAAAATTCATAGTGAGACTCAGTTCTCAAACTATACTTCAAAATAGTCCCTTTTTCTGTAAAAGCTTTTTTATCATTCAGCCCATGGCTCATTAATTGGTTTACCATATATCTTTTCTAAATGATAATTCTTACAATAAAACACAGATGTTTGTCTTCGGGCATTTACCAAAATGAAATAATACAATACTAACAACATTATATGCGAGTCAAGTAAAAATCCCTTGTTATAAAAAAATATTGTTTTTCAAAAGTGTACAGAAACTGATTTGAAGCAATGTTTCCCTTGTCCCAATGATTTCTAACCAAAATCATACAAGGAAATGTTGTTTTGTCCACTGCTTTAAATTGTTCTCAATTTAGGCATATCACAAATTCATGCATTCAGGGAATAGCTTAACATTCTATTTAACGCTTTACCAATTGCTTAATTTTCAACTGTCCAAAATTGAAAGAGTTTGCAGACGACATTTCAATACGTGATGAAATTGAAAAATAATCTTCTGATAGGGCAGAAAACATTGTGGGAAAAGGAGAAATTGCTTGTTAAGAGCAATTTCTCCTTTTCCCACAATGTTTTCCAGAGTCGTCTGCAACAAACTGGTTAAATGAGGTTATTGTTTTGTAATGGATAAATGGATTGCTAAAATACTCCTTTTTGCAATTTGCGGCTATTATATATAACACAGCTGTATCACTTTAGGCCAGGAACTACCTATCTGATAGTGATTGCTAAATTGATCATTTAACAAGAATCCATTACCACATACACATTATTTTGGTTTTCTAATCGAAAATCATCAGCGAGAGTCAATACATTAGAAATAAAATTTAGTGTTGTCTGCTTTCCAAAACCTAAAACATCTGTTTAATTTTGATGATGAAAGATACTCAGAGTAGCAAACAGGTAAGATCACAGGCCAGCCACCAAGTTAATGCTAAGCTTAATTTTCTTATATTTGAAAAAAAAAAGCAATCTTACAGTTTTCATTTTTTCTTGTAAACACTGCTGCTTTTGTCTTTCTGTCACAAACTGTTATAAGTGACAGTCTCTGACCTTTGTTTGTATAATTTGATCTTTAAAAACAATTAAACCTGCCTTGGTGAATTATTACTTATGTAAATAAGCCAGATGGTAAAAAACCTGCCTCCCTGATGCATATTTGTCATCTAATGTCATTTCATGCCTTCACCATTTTGGTACATTTGTTAATTTGTTAACATAATCTGATCTACAGATTTTCACACAAATGTCCCCTGGGCATCAGATCAGAAAATGTATTAGATTGATAGTGTTAGATGTTCATACCTTATTCATTACATCGTCTGGAGGGTTCAATGCAAGACTACAGCAATATTATAAAGGAGACTATATAAAGAAAGACAGCTCCAGAGAATGATAGCTCTGTAATCACATTATCTTTTTTTCAAATCTTAATTTAAAAACTTCTCATTGCATTATAGTAGAGAAACCATAAAATTCTGTACAACCGATTGCTCTATAATTAGTTTGTTTCTTAATTTCTACACTACAGGTCAATCAAAACAAAGATGTTTTGAGTCATGAAATATTTGATGATTATTTTCTGTACTATTCATGGTGACTTGATAAGCAAACTACTACAGGTACATTAATCAATTACAAATAGATTCTGAATGATTACTTCTATTTCGTCAACAATAATGCTACGATATTTTTCCCCTGTGTAATCCTGGTATGATAAATTAAAAGGGATGAATGATGAATATAAAGCAGTTGCGTTTTGTGTGGCCCTAATTTCATCCTTTACAATTGCAGATAAATTGCTACCCTTAAAAAATTTGCACATCACTGGTAAAGAAATTCCTTCTTATATTATAATTTTAAAGCATCTTCTGCAAAAGATATATGAAACGACTGCGGCAAAAAGAAAAATTAGGAATAATGAGAAAATACTCAAAAGTCTGAGCTGAGTTATCATTTCTGTCATAACTATAACTACTATGTTTACAAGAAACATCCTCAGTACCATTATATTTGTCCTTGAACATAAAAAAAAGCCTAAATTTCATGTTCAATTTTTTCAACGAAGTTTCAAACTTGATTTGTGTAACTTTTCCAAATTGGACACAATAGCAGATTTCAATTAAAGAGAGTGGGTTTCTTTCTGCCTAATATCGGACAAAAGCTGTTCCTTACGTTGTCTTGTAAAAGTTCATTGAAAGGCTTCTATATACATGTATATGAGAAAAGGTAAATAAAGATCTATCAATATAAACAACACTAAGAGAAACATTAATAGAAATATTCACAGTTAACCCACCGAGTATCCCTCCAAATACATAAAATGGTAATGAAACCATAAACAATAATGAAGAAAAGGAGAAGGAATGTTTTAACATTAACATGGTGCAGGTGTGACCATGAGGTTTCTTCAACAGGTTGTGCAAATTAAAGAAATATTTCACGTAGCAGGTCAAAATGTTAATACGAGACATCTGTTTTATTACTTATTGTATAATCTGTGAATTATTTAACCCATTACCAAACAATAACGATATTTGACCAGTTTGTTGCAGACGACTCTGGAAAACATTGAGGGAAAAGGAAAAATTGCTCTTAACGAGCCAAATAAATTGGCTACTGCTGGTGATCTAACCTGTTTGCTACTGTAAGTATCTTTCCTCATCAAAATTAAGCACATGTTTAATGTTTTGGAAAGCAGATAACACAAAAATATATTTCTAGACAAATACCTTTCATTCTAAGGGTTTAATTTAGATCATGTTTAGCTTACTTGAACTTTTATACAGAAACATATTTGAAAGTATTTTGTTGATTTTAGAACTAAAGTGAAAAAAGCAGCAGTTAGTCACTTTTAAAGAAGCCGATTATATGACATGCCTATACTGTTTGTTAAAAGCAAAAGAAACAAAACATTTCACACTATATTACATGCATTAGCCCCAGGTTGAATGTGAAAACATTGTCACAGAATGAGAATTTGCTCATCTTGAGCAAATTATCATTTTGTCACAATGATTTCATAGTCTATTTATGATCTATTGTCTTTTCAGTCTTTCATCGGGATTTATGACCAATTGATAATTGATAATAACGGCACATGCTGCAAATTACTTGGAGCAGGAATGGATGAAGCGATTAGTTTAACATCAACCATGCTTGATACCCAAGTTTGGCAGTCTCTGATTAAATTCATATACCATATTTGTTTACAGTAGAAGACAGTGCATGAAAACACAAATTGCACCAGAAGACATTGCATGTAACCAGCCCCTTTAACAGAATATATCTATCATGTTTACAGTAGAAGACAGTGCATGAAAACACAAATTGCCCAAGAAGACATTGCATGTAACCAGCCCCTTTAACAGAATATATCTATCATGTTTACAGTAGAAGACAGTGCATGAAAACACAAATTGCACCAGAAGACATTGCATGTAACCAGCCCCTTTAACAGAATATATCTATCATGTTTACAGTAGAAGACAGTGCATGAAAACACAAATTGCCCAAGAAGACATTGCATGTAACCAGCCCCTTTAACAGAATATATCTATCATGTTTACAGTAGAAGACAGTGCATGAAAACACAAATTGCACCAGAAGACATTGCATGTAACCAGCCCCTTTAACAGAATATATCTATCATGAGCCGATTGCTGTGACATACTTATTCATAATGATTTTGAATGAAGAATCATTAGTTTACAATTAATTCAATCTTTTATCAACATTCAAGAAAGTAAAGACAAGTTCGAAACAAACTTTTTTCAAGTCAGGGAAGCTTTTTAAAAACAGTCTCCTAATAGCCATAGAATGTTCCATGCATGACAGAAATAGACCAATCAGATCAGCCATTGGTATCCCAAAATGTATCTCAACAAGTAATTTACATACCTTGTCAAGCTCTGCCTTTTCCTTCAGCAGCTGCTGCTCTAATTCCATTTCCTGTTTATTTCGGTCCGCGATCTCCTGTTTGACCTTAATGGCGTTCTTACGCTTGACCTCCTGGAGTTGTTGTTGTAGATGTCTTACAGACTGTTCCTGTTTCTGACGAGCGTATTCGGCATTGCGGACCTTACTGTACAGATTCTGTTCCATGTCCTCTCCTTTGTTCACCATTTTCTGTGGAAAGGAAACAAAACGATTGATTGTTTGGGTCTATTTCTTTTCTTATCCCATTACAAGTAGTTTATCTTTTTGTCACAATGATTTCTATCCCCAATTTCTCAGAGGAGAAAATAAAGTTCCCTCTCAAAAATTGCCATATGCTGCTGCTCTCAATTCAAAAGAGTTGTAAATTGCACATGTAGGGATGGGTGTCAACCTGCTATTTTAACAATAAGAATTTTCTTTAAGTTTCAGAATAGTGGATAAACAATCACTTAGTTGAAAATGGGGGATTTGTTCATAAACAGCTAAGAGAGCAAATTCTCAACTGGTCAGAATGGTTTCAAAAATCTTCTGCTGTAAAGGTCTTGTTTTAAGATTCCTGTATAAGAAAGAAAGTTGACCCTTTCCCAAACAATAACGACATTTGACCACTTAGTTGCAGACAACTTTAGAAAACATTGTGGGGAAAAGGAAAAAACTCTCGTAACGAGCAATTTCTCCTTGTAACGGGCAATTTCTCCTTTTCCCAAAATGTTTTCTACCCTATAAGAAGATTATTTTCCAATTTCATCACATTTCTAAATGTCATCTGCAAACTCTTTCAATTTGGGACAGTCCAAAATCCGGCGTTTGGGAAAGGGTAAATAAGCTCCAGTACTGAACATGGTATATTCAGCACTGTATATGTATATCAAAAGGCAAAAACATAGGCGACACATATAAAATAGGGTGGGCTAATTGATTTGAAATTGATCAAGTCAGCCCAGTTTAGTTAGTTTTGATGAAATATGAAGATAAATGGGGACATCTGTAGCGAGATTAAGACGGACTTCAAAGAATCCAAATCTGTACTGTTTAAACATCTTTTGGGCTAGATTTGTGTCTTCTGTTTAAAGTTATAGATAGAAATAAGATTGCACAAGCTTTCCTATGTACTCCATTTAATTTGAAATTCATGAAACAAACATTTCCCATTTCTAGTTGATACTGGTTCTTCATCATTTAACCCTTTCCTAAAGAACAATTTTTCAACTGTCCAAAATTGAAAGAGTTTGCAGACGATATTTCAAAATGTGATGAATATTCTGATAGGGCAGAAAACATTGTGGGAAAAGGAGGAATTGCTCGTCACAAGCAATTTCTCCTTTACCCACAATGTTTTCTAAAGCCGACTGCAACAAAGTGATCAAATGTCGTTATTGTTTGAAGAAGGGTTAACCCAATTCAAGCCTCTGGAAAAGCGAAAGAAATGGCAGGACCATAACATTGGAAGCTATTTCATAGGAAACAAAACCCTATGTTGTGCCTACTTGTAAGAAACATATTAAGGTCTGAATGGCTTAACCCATTACCCTTTATGGGAATATGTGACTGATCCAAATTGAAATCAACAGCAAAGGATATTGAATTGAAAGAATTAGGATAAAAGTGTAAATTGCTCAATACTAAAACAGTGTCGAAAACAATACAGCATTTTGACCCCAAAAAATGGTTCTTTAATTAAATTCTCTATATTGTTACAATCCATAAAGAACAAAATTCAATACCTTTAATAATAATCTACATAGTATTTTTAATATCAAGTCACACAGCTAAATTAGTTTCTTACATAAGATCCAATAACTTAACAGTATTCTTAGTACTAAGTCAAACAACTAAAAGGTAATCTTAATGCTAAGGCACACAACTTTAGAGAATCTTTATACTAATTACCTTTACTAATGAATCACTACAAAACAGCCCCTTACGGAAAAAATGCTACAGTGAGGCCTCTTTTATGGATGAAATAGAAGATAGGGCCCCTTACTGTTAAAATACTACAAAGGGGCACCTCTTTATATTTAGCTAATGAACAGTCAAATCTTGCCTATACAGTCAATACAGTATGCAATACCAATGAAATATTACACCAGGCTTCGCTAATAACTGCAGCCAATCCATTCTTTTATTAAATGCAGTCAGGCCCCTTAACTAATGAAATTCTGCAGTAAGGCCTCATCACCACAGATATACTGCAGTCAGGCCCCTATTTTAATGAAATTTAGTAGTCAAGTCTCCTCTCTATAGATATACTGCAAGAAGCCCCCTTGCTATGCAAATACTGCAGCCATGCCCCCTTTCCATACAAATTCTGCAGTCTGACCCCCTCTCAATACAAATATTGCAGTCTGATCCCCTATTTATATATATACTGCAGACAGGCCCCCTCACTTAAGATATATTTCAGACAGGCCCCCCTCACTTAAGATATACTTCAATCAGACCCCCTCCCTAAAGTATATAGCAGTCAGGCCAAGTAAATTAGCTGTTTAAGAGAGGTTGGCTGCTTCACACAAATTGATTTACACTAAGAATCTAACAATGGGACTTTCTGTAGTGGCTGTTTAAGGCAGGTTGGCTGCTTATAAGGGTGGCTGCTTAACACAAGTTAGACTGTACTGCATTCATGCCCCCTTTCTATAGATAAAACTGTAGTGATGCCCCTTATCTATAGATATACAGCAGCCATGCCCCTCTCTATAAATATACTGTAGCCATGCGTCTCTCTATAGATATACTACAGTCATGTGCCTTTCTATAGATATACTGCAGTCATGCCCCTCTCTATAATATATACTTCAGTCAGGCCCCCTCTCTAAAATATACTGCAGTCAAGCCCTCTCTCTAAAATATACTGCAGTCAAGCCCCCTCTCTAAAATATACTTCAGTCAGGCCCCCTCTCTAAAAAATAATGCAGTCAAGCCCTCTCTCTAAAATATACTGCAGTCAAGCCCCCTCTCTAAAATATACTGCAGTCAAGCCCCCTCTCTAAAATATACTGCAGTCAAGCCCCCTCTCTATAGATATACTGCAGTCAGGCCCCCTCTCTATAGATATACTGCAGTCAAGCCCTCTCTCTAAAATATACTGCAGTCAAGCCCCCTCTCTAAAATATACTGCAGTCAAGCCCCCTCTCTATAGATATACTGCAGTCAGGCCCCCTTTCTAAAGAAATACTGCAGACAAGCCCTCTCTCTTAAGATTTACTGCAGTCTGGTCCCTTGCTATAGAAATAATGCAGTCAAACTGCCTCTTTCATGAAATTCAGCAGTCAGGTTCCCTCACTATAAATAAACTGCAAATGAGCCCTCACATTATATATATGCTGATGTCAAGCCCCTCACTAATAAAGAAATGCAGTCAGACCCCCTCCAACATATAAAGCTGCAGTCAGACTCCTTCCAAATAAAAGAAATACTGTCAGGGCCCCCTCATTAATAGAAATGTACAGTCAGAACACTAATTAGATAATAAAGTCAGACCCTGTCACTTATACAAATCTACAGTCACCCCCTGCCTATTGGAAAACTGCAGTCAGGTCCCCTCCCTATTGGTTAATTGCAGTCAGGCCCCCTGCCTATTGGAAAACTGCAGTCAGGTCCCCTCCCTATTGGTTAACTGCAGTCAGGCTCCCTTCGTATTGAAAAACTGCAGTCAGGTCCCCTCCCTATTGGTTAACTGCAGTCATGCCCCCTCCGTATTGAAAAACTGCAGTCAGGCCCCTGCCTATTAAAAAACTGCAGTCAGACCCCTTCCTATTGAAAAACTGCAGTCAGACCCTTCGCCCCTTTCCTATGGAAAAATTGCAGTCAGGCCCCTTAACAAATAAAAATAATAAAGCCCCCTTACTAAAAAACAAATATATTTTCCAAACTGGGAACAATTTGCAAATGTTATTTGACATTGGGACAGAGTTGAAATACCTTTCCTAGGGGAGGAATTCAAAAGTCTAATAAAGTCATCAAACTACAATCTCTTTATGGACGAGTCCTTGAAAATCAAGCTAAAGAACAACATAAAAATAACTAAATATTTATTGAAGAATTTCAAATCAAATATAAAATCTATGATACCTTTCAAGAAAGGCTTATTTACAGCCAATAAAGTAAAGGTTGAACGGTTTAGACAAAAGGACAGACAAACAGAAATCAAGAATGTGATCCCTCTTAGAAAATGAATTATCCTCTTACTCCATGTGGGTACAGTTTAACTTTAAAAATCTGCATAAGATCAAAACAACATCCCCTCTTATTTCCGTATTGGGCAAAGCAATATTGCAAAGTAACACATCATTGGAATGTGTCACATGACAATATTGTGTTTTCATTAAAGATACTATCCATGTTTGTCAGTTTTGACTTATGCAAATATTTTCCTTAGGTGGTTTGGTAAAACGGTACCGAGGTACATTGTGAAAACAACAGCAAAGGCCAAAAGAAAGTAAGAAGTGAATTTTCTTAATGGAATTGGGCAGGAAACATTGTTGAAACATGAATTCTGTAGCAAATGAGTCAAAGCAAGGCATTATGGAGAAAGTAATCTTCCCCTTATCCCTTTACCAAAACCCAAAATTTTCAACTGTCCCAAATTGAAAGAGTTTGTAGACGACATTTCAAAACCTGATGAAATTAGAAGATAATCTGTTGAAGGGGCAGAAACATTGTGGGAAAAGGAACAATTTTGCTCATTAAAAGCAATTTCTCCTTTTCCCACAATGTTTTTCAGAGACGTCTGCAACAAAGTGGTTAAATGGCATTATTGTTTGGGAATGGATTAAAGTAATACTTGCCCTAAAGTAATACTTGCCCTAAGTTACAGTAAAATTGTGTAAGTTCTAGAATAGTTGACAATTAACATAGAAATAAATGTACATTGAATTTCCTTAAAAAGAGTAGCTGATATAGTAAGATGTTCATATAATGCTTTTAAAAGAAATAAGATGATTAGGTTTATTTACAAAAAGGGATTAAATAAGGACATCTGAGAATTGCTGGGGTAAATTCTATAAAACAGGGACCAATGAAAATGCGCAAATCCCCCATTTTGATATCTGCATTGTTGGGTTGGATAAATTTTTCTTGAGACAAGCACCTTTAAAACAAGATTAACTGTAGTTTTGATCTTTTGGGGGAGTCACTGGGCAAGCAATGGTACCAAGGTGATTGCACAACAAACATAAGAGAACAAAAAAATCAACAATGTAACAGACTTTAAGTCTGTACCCAAAATTGTCAAAATAAAATAGGCAAAAGTTTTATGTTTAAAAGGACCGATGTACAGACAAACAAATATAAAGACAAATGGATAAACAGACAATCAGACATATTTTCCAAATGTATATTGACTGAGAGTGAATTTGCAATAGGATGAAAACAGAATTATCCTCCCTCTCAAAATCACAAGTCACAGTAAATAAAAATGAACTATCGAATGTCACAAAGACCAAAAAATGCAAAAAAAAGTAAAATACTTTCAGTTACATATATCATGAAGCAAATCTACCATGATAAGTCAATTCGTTGAATCTCATAAATTTGTGCCAAATCATGGGAAATCGGAGTAAATCATGGATGTAGAATTTACGGCAGCTTACAAAGTGAACATTTAAATGAATTATGGGTATCTAAACAGGACTTAAAAGATTAACAAGTGCTTACTAAAGTTGAACGACTCTGGATAAATGCTTTTTGGTGGGATTTCTGTCTCCCTGATCCTTAACATCAGCTGTTATCATATGAGAAACAAATTAACTGACCTTCTAATTGTATTGAATGACAAATTTGGAGCATTAAAAGCCTTACATGGTATCAGATTTAAAGGAAGAGTAAAGTAAATTTTCCATAAACATTGTAATGTATTGTATGTTGTTTAATGCTATATCAACAATTGTTTAGTTATGTAACAGCCTTCCTTGATCCACCAGTACTATGCAAGGCCTGTGAAACGACTTGCCAAAGGTCACTCCCATGAAAGCCGAGGTGTTTGTGGGGAACAAACCCAGAACCCCCAAGTTCTTAGTCTGCCAACTTAACCTCTGGACTATCCAGGATCCTACTTGCAATTTAACCCATTATCAACAGTAATATTTTGACACCCATTTCACAGTATGATTTGAGAAACCAATATGCAAAGGAAGATCATAAAGAGTAAATTCTCATTATGTCCATTCATGACAAAAGAATTCCCTTTTTATCACAGCTGTTTCTAATTTTCTTCCCATTATGATATGGAAATCTTTTTCTTCAAGACTTTTGGTTCTTTTCTGTTGATCTCCTTTACCTATTTCAAGCCTCAGAATGTCATATGAATGTCATGACGAGCAATTTCTCCTTTTTCCTCTATATTTTCGATGCTATCAGAAGATTATCGTCAGATTTCATCAAATAATGAAATATTGTCTGCAAACTCTTTCAATTTGGGACAGTCAAAAAATTTGGTTAACCATTAGAATGCAGGGTAATATTCTAAAGTTAGATTTTTGTGTTGTCTGCTTTCCAAAACCTTAGATATCTTCTTAAATTTGTTGAAGAGAGATACCCAGAGTAGACGGCAGGTTAGATCACAGGCCAGCCGCAAATTTACTTGGTGGCTGGTCTAGATCTTACCCATTTGTATAAGCATTAAGTCCGTTCTAGCACTAAAAGGGTGTGAGTACAGATGCCAGTCATTTAGAAAGCTATATCAGGTTAATTTGTCCTACTATGATGAACTTGCAGCAAATTATATTGAATACTGAAATCAATAATATCCTTACACAATAAAGTTTATTGAAAAAAGTGAGAAATTGATATTTTGACATATTTTCATATCTTATATCTTGCAAACAATTTCAAAGTTGTTTGTTGTTTGGAAAGGGTTACATAAATACTTCCATATCTTTTTGATTCTTGTAAATGATACCTTGTAATGTATGTTTAGTGGTTGCACTTTTTTACTCCACCATCTATTTCATTCTGTTAAAATGCAGCTTAGGAATCCATCTGACTAAAGAAAACGGTATGAAAAGCATAAACCTTTGGGTGATCAAGACAGATTTTAACCAATATGTACCAAAAAAAGTCGTTTTCCAGAAATCAAATAAAATTAAAATGGCCAAGCATGGAGAATATCAAATTAAAATGTTTTGACAAAAGAGCACCAACTCATCAAAATGCATTTACAGATACATGTGTTATGAAAAGCAACATTAATGCTTTTATACCATTGGAAAGGGTTGCATGTACTGAGTAAGTCTCATTTAGGGGATAGCATCTCTTTGATGTACGAGGACACCTAGTGTAGAGTGATTATAGAGAGTTAATTGACTTTTTCAAAGGCGTGACCCTGTAAGGTCTCTTTATACAGCCCGACCCATCTTGGACAATGAACAGATAAACCATTTCCATCATAATGGAAGTGGTGATTAATCCTAACTGGATATGGGGTGGTATGATAATTAGCCTTGGGGGCTTTAGACTGGCTAACCCAGGGTGGATCCTCATGGCGATCAGCATTAGCTAGCCTGGTAGATCGTACAGAGAACATGTACCATAATACTTAAGATTGAGTGCTGTCCTTTAATAAGTGGAAGAAGAACAGAAATAACAAAGAGCCTAAAATAAGGAATAACTGATGGATAAGAAAATAAATCACTGTTACAAATCAGTAAATTGCTGAATATAGAGCAATTTATCCTTCGGTTAGAGTTGTATCTAAGTTTTCTTAAGCAGATGTTTCAAAGTAAGCTATTTTGAAGTAAAGGGTTAAAACGAGTTACCACATTCTCTTTTCTGAATTATGAACAGAAGACAAATTGAAAAAAAATCACGAAAATCCAAAAAGTTTTATCAATGAAAGATAAAAAATGTTTGTTATATTTGTTTGTTTGTATGATGTTTAATGCTGTATTAACAAGTCTTTAATTATGTAACGGTTTTCCTGAAGCCATCAGTTTTAGGCTTGGGCTCTAAAGTGACTTGCCAAAGGTCCCACTAAACCTGAGGTGTCATTGCGACTCAAACCCGGAACCAAGAGTTCTAAGTACACCAACTTAACCACTGGGCCATACAGAACCCTTATTTAGTTTTAACATGGCATCAAAAATACATCAGTTACATAGCGATTTCAAGCTCAACATGAATGGACTTAAATTAACTGCCCATGAGTTCCTATTAAGAATGATTAAACAATCAGCAGTCTTAAATTTAACAATGAGAAACCTACCTCTTCCATGATATGAGCCAAATGGGAGAGGGAAAAATGTAATTTAATGATCTATTTCGAACCACAAGCCAATATGGCTCAAACCTTGAAGAAGAAAACTAGGTCCAAATTGAAAATGGGGCCACCTTACTTTTCACATAATACATTTTGAGACATAGAGGATAATCAACTCCTTTCGATTGATATCAAAAATATGTCACGAGAATGGGTTGTTTTCAGGTTGAAAAAACGAGTTTGAAGAACGAGTTTTTTCTACATGATAACAACCAATTCAAGTGACATATTTTTATATCTATCAAATGGAGTTGATAATTCTATTTATTTTATTCCACTATATACAGTAATAATATTTGCCAAAACACCTACATTAACACCAAATGGAATATAAAATGGGAGGAGCAAAGAAGTTAATACCGGTAACGCTCATGACGTCATGTTTGCAACCTATGACGCCATTCAAGCGTATGGATATATTTTAGAATACAAACATTTTAGTGCTGTGTGCAAAAGTGAAGCTATGACTTTAATGCAAAGGAATGTTAAAAAAGTTGTCCTGTCAAAACTGATATCATCACTAGTGATGATATGACTTTTTGATATCATCACTAGTGACGATATTCACTGTGACAAAATTGAAAATTAAAACACTGAGAAATCCCAGTATTTTACTCATAAGAATATAATAAAATTGTTTCTATCATAGTCAAATGCAAAGGTGTTAAAAAGTGTCAGTATTATATTAAGAAAGTGGTTAACTGGTCATCTAATACCCTCCCTGAATATGAGCAAATCAAGGGTTCAATGTAAAACTTTAGTATTTTTTTATTCAAATCATGTAGGTTTTACAGCGCATCAACATTATTTTGGTTATGTTGCGATGCCCGGTTCATGAAGATGAAGGAATACTGAATTTAAAGACTTAATTGAAAGATCATGATTGAAAGATTTTATTTTTCCCATATAAGGGAATATGTGACAGGCAAAAGTTTTAAGCAACAAAAGACAACCTTTAACCCTTTACCAAACACCAAATTTTCTACTTCCCAAATTGAAAGAGTTTGCAGACGACATTTCAAAATAAACTGATATTGAAAAATAACCTTCTGATGGGGCAGAAAACATTGTGGGCAAAGAGAAATTGCTCCAAGCAATTTCTCTTTTTTCCACAATGTTTTCCAAAATTGTTTGCAACAAACTTGTCAAATGTCGTTATTGTTTGATAGATGGGTGCATTATTGGGCAGAAATTGTGCAGAAACTATAGGGAAGAAAAGAGAAATTGCTAGCCATAAGGATATCGTAAAATAATATTAAAAAAAAAACCTACCTGGAAAAACTTGAGGGAGTCTTCATGTTCTAGTCTGTTCTTCTCATCGTAGCGCTTTTTAAACCGTGCCTCCCAAACCTGCTGTTTCCCTTCTTCTGTCATCTTCTTGTGGGCCATATGATTACGGAGCTGGATCTTTCGGCGCTGGTTATGAACCTGAAATCAAATAACATAATACAATATTATTTGGTATACACTATATTCATTCATAGCCATCAACCCATTACCAAACAAAAACGACATTTGACCAGTTTGTTGCAGACGACTCTGAAAAATATTGTGGGAAAAGGAGAAATTGCTCTTAACAGACTTTTTTATTTTGACAAAAGTTTCTCCGCTAGACCTAGGGATCATCAACATGACATAAGGTTGAAATTGGACCAGTGGTTTTTGAAGATAAAATGCCTATTAAAGTATGAATTTCACAATATAAACACTGTATTTGGATATAGTGAAAACATGTACATTTCATCTGATTCAATGCACCCTGATGGCCATGTTTTTCGAGATATCAAAATTCTCTAAACATTCTCAAAAAGTCCCCGTTAATAACATTCCTATGAAATAATTTTGAAATCTGACCAGCGGTTTCTGTCAAGAAGTTTTTTTTTTAAGATTTTACCAAATATGGGCATGGCAGCCATTTTGATTACATTACTAATTTTTCATTTGTCTTCAGTTTTTTCCCTCCACCTACGGATGCTCTACATTATGTTAAAATTAAATTGGCCCAAAGGTTTGGGAAGGAGGATGCCTATTTGTTAAAATTTTTTACCATATATGTATTTGGTGAAAACATGTTCATAATTCAACACACTCTGACTGCCATGTTTTAGAGATATCAAAATTCTTTGAACAGTCTTCCAAAAGGGGCCTCCAAAGAATATTCCTGTGAGTTATTTAGAAATCTGACCAGTGGTTTCTGACAGATTTTTGGACTAAGGGTGCATCAGCACCTTAGTCAATTGAATTTACATACAACTTTTTGAGAGACGGTACTTTATCAATACACAAACAGCGGTCTGACCCCAATCACTCATTAAACATCCACCTTCACTGTGCAGACTAATACCAGACTATACCTTCTTGGAACTACGTATGTAGTCCGGATTTACTCGCTTTGTTTTGCTCTATATCATTGTAACTGTTGCCCCATGGAAAATCGTAAAATGCCCAGATGTTCAAAAAACAGACTATCATTCAATCTCTGTTCACAGAAATGATAATTATAGTAATGGTGTAAAAGGAGTAGCTGTTTTCCTAGAGATGTTGCCCAAAGAAATTTTCAAATGTATCCTCAATCATCTTGCTTTAAACGCATCTTAGTCCTTCAGGGCTATCAGCGCTTTGATTTTTGAGGTTTTCACCAAATTGGCATGGCAGCCATTTTGGTCACATGACTTTTCTTGTTTGAACAAAACCTTCTCCCCTCCAACCAGGAATGCTCTACATGATATCAAATTGAAAAGCCAATGCCACACAGTAGTCTTTCTGAAGGTTTAATAGCTTTAAACTGCTCTTGAAATGCCAAGAACTTCCGAACAACTGGTAAAGAGAGCCCAGCATACCCCCTGCCTTCCTCAACTTTGTTTGTGGGTGGTTTAACAGAAAATCTTCAATCCTGCTCTGCTGTTGTAGCTCTTGTATAGCAACTGTTCAATTGATTCTACCAGGTAAACTTTGTTTGTGGGTGGTTTAATGGAATATCTTCAATCCTGCTGTGCCCTTGTTTAGCGACAGTTCAATTGCTTATCATAGGTGAATTGAAGGGGTGTTTGGGCTTAATGGGTCCTCCCCAGCAAAGCAATGAGGACTTTTCATTTGCATGAAGGACCTCTCAATGGTACATAATTGTGTTAACAAATGCTATTGTAAATATGTGTAGCAAGCAGAAAACAATTTACTGTCAAGAGGCATCACTTTGCAAAAAATTAAATAAGGCATTGAACAATACTGTTCTGCATGCCAACTACCTAATTGGTATTGCTGGGTGATTTGAAGAAGCCATAATTGGTCACTTTACTTCATTTGTATCAGAAGACTAAAGAAATCTTATCAACAAAATAAGAAATTTTCTTATTTCGTTATTCTGGTTTATACCTAAACTGAATTGAATTCTACCTATCTATCTATCCTCATTGGACTTCAATATTGGACTAGCCATAAATTCCCACATGGGAAAATAGGTTAAGGGGTCCTTTCAAGCATTACAATAAGGGTTTTTGATAAGCATGAAGAAGTTTTAAGATGAAGACCCATGTAGGGATCATTTGTATTGAAGGTCAAATGTTTCATTTTTCACCATTTTAATTCTATAACAGCCATGATGACAGCCATCAAATATAGAGGGTTCACCGCAAGACTATAGCAAGTGCTTCACAAACGTGAAGCACTTACTATAGTATTGCGCTGACCCTCGATATATTATATTGTAATGGAAAGAATCATACTTATCATACTAATCATCCACTTAAAAGGACTAACTAAGGCATTTGTGCCCTTTGAGTTATCAACATTCAATAATCTATGTTACCATTCATTGTCACTAAAACAAAGACCACATTCAATTTCTTTACTCTTAAGTTGCAGAATCCTGATTTTTGTGTCATAGTGTGAAGTAAACCTTGTACATGTCTGTCAGGGCTTCTATGGGAAAGTTGGTTTATAAATGAAAGCAGGAATTATTTTATGCCCATCTTGCAAGCGTCACATGACAAGGCAGTGGTTTCCAAAGACCCATATGATAATGGTATAAAAATACCACCTTTTTCTACATTTTGACGGGAAAAAAACCTGGTTGAATTGTTTGCAATAGCTGCAATATATATGTTTAATATCTTTTCTGCACAGTTATGAACAATATTTGAAAGCTGTCAATAATCTAGTCTTCTGCTACTTAAAAAATCTATGTTGTCATTTTAACAGTCAAAGAATGTTAATGTTAAAAGGTTTAAATCCCTGTCCTTGAGGTAGTCCTTTCAAAAACCGATCTATGATATATATTTGTAAATAAATAGAATGCCCTTGGAGGTTATTTTCTGCTGAGTCAAATAATCCAAATAAATAATAAAATCTCAAGTCATGAATGCACACATGTAAGCATGAAGTCAATAGGGTCAAGATTGGATTGTCAAGTAAAATTTATTGATAGTTAAATATAACCACAACACAAGCCAAGTGCCTAGACATTTCCACGATCCCAAGACAGATTAGTTTACAAGGTGTTTAATGTTGTGTCAACAATTTTTTGTTGTTTTGTTCAGGCTTTCCTGGATACACCATTACTAGGCTCCCAAGGCAGAAGATTATTGATTCATTACATTATATCTTATGGGATTTTGTGAAAGATCTGATCAGAAAGCATGTGACATGCAATTTCTCTATTTTCCACAATATGAGAGTTCAACGCAAGACTGTAGTAAATGCTTTACAAACATGAAGCACTTACTATAGTATTGCACTGAACCCTCAAGTTATACCGGTAGTTTCCGTTTGATATCACTAGGACAATGCTATTTTATCAAACTTTGCTTTTTGTAAAATTTGTTCATATCGATGTAAAAAACATTTTCTTTTTAATATTTTGTAGGAACCATTGTGATGAGATGATAACTTGGGTCATCATGAGTAATATATCCTTTTGTCGCAGCGTTTTCAAAAGGGATCTGCAGCATATGCAATTAAAATCATAGCGCTGAAGGACTAAGGTGTGTTTAAAACAAGATGATTGCGGATACATTTGAAAATTTCTTTGGGAACCATCTTGAGGAAAACAGCTGATCCTTTTACCACCATTACTATAATTACTATTTCTGTGAACAGAGACTGAACGATAGTCTATTTTCGAACATCTGGCCTGGGTTTCACGAAACATCTCAACTTGAGTACGTCCTCAACCTCAGATTTTCACTCAGCTGAGATTTCTTAACTTGTGCGTTTCACGTAAAATCTCAACCTCAATTTGAGGCTCCTCAGCTATCAATTTCTTATGAGGGATGAGGACGCACTCCTTTGTTTTCAAATCTCTTACCCATATTACCGGTGTGTATTGTTTTATGATTGTTGATTTTAAGATAAGTGAATGAAAATTGCCAGTATATTATAATCAAGTAGTTTTTACTGACAATGATGTTGTTTTCTCAAAAAAAACTTGTTCCATACAATTCTTTGTTATTGCCCTGTGTTGGTTTAAAAAGTTCTAATAAAGCACCTGGCTATAAAATGTATGCACTTTAAATATGCATACACGAATGAACATAGAACAGTGTATTGGTTGTATGTTTCTATAAATATCCGTATTCAGATGTAAGTAAACTCACTTGATGAAATGGATGCAAAAAGATCGCCTAAGCAGAGTAGCGAACTTGGGACGCTAGCATCGACCCACATGGCCACTGCGCTAATGTGACATGTTGCAGTATGTGCATAATTTTAGATTATTGATTAATATTTCATATTTAAAATTGTGTAATTTTAAAGGGAGATCACTTCAAATAAATTCTAAGAAGTTTGCATCAAAACTTGTTCAAACGGCATCACTTTTTAATTGAAAGAAACCTTAAAATCAATCAAATACCCACTTTGACTTGACATTATGCTTTTGACATAAGTTCCAGAAACAGAAATTAAAGCTTTCTCTGTGGCGTTCACAACTTCAAAGAAAAATGCAACCAAAACAAAGTGCGACGAGTAGCTAAGTATCAGTTCGATTCCGATCAGTTTCGACTCGCAATGTTATCATTTATTTGCTTGTAATTTTGTTGTTCTTCTTCATTGGTCCTCTAAACTGTATTTTCTAACTATCTTTAACTTGGAAAGCTAGAATTTTCCTATAAAATAGTGTAGAGACCGCACAAACACGAAGGTTGCGAACAGTCAAGCTGACATTACGTAGTTGATGATCGATTTGAGGTAGGTACCTACCTCCCTCAAATATTTGAGAAAAAATCTCAGATTTTACTTGAGTAAAACGTTTGTGAAACGGAATTTGAAGGAATATTTGAGGATCCTCAATATTTGAGGATCCTCAATATTTGAGGACGTACCGGTACTCAATTTGAGATGTTTCGTGAAACCCAGGCCTGGACATTTTACGATTTCCCATGAGGCAACAGTTAAAATAATATAGAGCAAACCAAAGCGATAAATCCGGACTACATTCCTAGTTCCAAGACGGTATTAGTCCGCACACTGAAGGAGGATGTTTAATGAGTAATTGGGGTCAGACTGCTGCTTGTGTATTGATAAAGTACTGTCCCTCAAAAAGTGGTATGTAAATTCAATGAACTAAGTTGCTGACGCACCCTTAGTCTAAAAAGAGGTATAATTGGGGATGGGTTAAGTTTTTGCTTATCAACAAACTACACTTTTCGCAGTGGTCTAAGGGAATTTTTTGCATCATCTTAGGCATTCATTATTTGAGTATTAATTGTTATTAAGCTATTGTAATACAAGTGAGAGTGATTAAATATAGATATAATTCTCAATTAATGGCGGCCCCCGCATCCAAATTGCCGTATGCTTTCTCTGTCACTTCCTCTTCATATCTTTTTCAAATCATTATATCATTGCATTCATTTGTAAATAAATATCAACTTTACAGCAATTCTTATTTTGATCATGTACCTGAGTGACATTCAGTCTAACTGTTTCTACTTGGTTAATCTGTCAGTGTGTGCCTAATTGCGTTTGCATGTCTGTATGTTGATAAGCCCATAACAAGAAAAGATAATACAGGTAAAAGAATAGATCATTTTAAAACACAAATATTTATGAGCAAAATAATGTTGCCGCCCACAAGAAACAACAGGTTTTATAGCAGTTTTAATTCCTTCTTGATTATTCCATATGGTGGCAGAGGTGACATGTGTGCCTAATTGTAATCATTTTCATATCTCATATCAAACTAGTAACCTCTTATTCATGAACCTAATAAACATTCATGAATGTTAAATGGTAATTCATGAACCTGTACTTGATGATCATGAAATTGTTCTTGATTTTGATTAAAAAGTTATGTGTTCATCAGCAGCCATCAATTTACCTGCTATGATGAATCAAACCACAGGTGTTTATAGGCTAACATCCCAGTGATAGCCACTATAACACCTAATCCTAAGAAGTTAAGTAATACATTATAACTAATGGATGAAATGTTACAAGATTAACTAATGGTGACCATTCATCACAATAAAACAGCTAGAATCTCCATCCTTAATGGCACAATGATAAGGCAACACACATGGTGCCGTGAAGACACATCATATTAAACTCTAGAGGTGTTGACCAAGATTACCAGCCATTTTACTAAACAATCTCTTGATTTCAATAGTCTGATGAAGAAAGCCAGCAGATATATTTCCGGAAACATTTCTTTATCAATGGATATTTTTGATCTGCAGAAAAGTCACTTTGGTAGAATGATTGGCAAAGGCATTTATCTATCTTTTTATATAAGATTTATTATGGTCAAAATAGGTAGCAATACTAGTCCTCAATATAAAAGGTACTGGGTAACGTCTTTTTATGCTAGACAATTTGCTTAAGTTCAAAACAACATTCCCTCTTATTTCAATATTAGGCAAAGCAATATCGCAAAGTAACACACCATTGGAGTCGTCTCTCCAAGACGCTTCCAATGACATGTCATATTACAATATTGTACCAAGTACTTTCATATAAGATATTATCCAAATTTATCAGTTTGGACTGATGCAAATATTTTCCATAAGTTGTTTAGTAAAACTCTGGGGTCGGTTTCATCAAATGTCTTAAGTGCACTTAGCTAAGAAGAGCGATTAAAATCACGCTTACGAGGGTTCTTATGTGCGTTTCATTAAACAATCGCAACTGCTTATGAAGATCGAAATCAAAAGGCTCGCAACTAACTAATATTTACCAAAATGGCTGGCATAACGTAAACTTTACCACATTGTACCGGAATTTAGGCATATCCTAACTGTCCTTTTAAATAGTTTAAACCTTGATTCAAAAATATTTGTCATTTATGCATTATATTTACGGGTTATCATAAAAATAAGGCACACAAAGGAATAAAAATACATAGAAAAAATTTGGTTGCATGATGATTTTCCAACACCGACCTGGCAGGACATGAAATGCGTGATACCGGTATACCGTGACTTGACATTTCTTTAGGCGAACGCTTTGCATGTTTACAACTTGCTTAGAGGTGAACCAGTACATATTGTCGCGCGTCTCACTGTTTAGAATCGATAATGTGCATGTGTGAATGGAATAATCCATGTTGTGTAATTCTAGATAATTTATAAAGAGTATATTTATCTCGTTCATAATGAAATAAAATCTTTTAAAATCTTAGAAAAATCGCCGCCATTCTGTGACGTCATCACACTTTAGAGAGCCCCAGACCTCTCTTTGAGTTAAGAATGTTTTTCGCTCTTAACTTCTAAGAGCGAAAATTGATGAAACGCACCTGAGAGCGAAAATCTGACTCAAGAGCAAATTCGCACTTAAGAGCATTAATGAAACGGCCCCTGGAGCTTAGGCTTCCTTTGAAACATTGAGAAGAAATCATTGTAACAAACCATAAGAGTAATCAATACCTTCGTGACATACGATTTCTAATTCGGCCACTGCAGGGTTATGTTAAAAAGGCATATACATGAAGGAAAGAGTTTATATCCATTGGCTTAGAATAATGGCAATATCCCATTAATCTGATTAAACATTATGGGTGAAATGGGCTCTACTTGGTCCAACTTGATTACCTTCAAGTATCAATAAAGAAATACCAAATGATTTTGGGCAGCAGTAAGATTAACCTAATATAGTGTCAGTGGTGTGGTGGTAGAGGGCCGGTCTTTTGTACCCAAGGTCCTGGATTTGATTCCAATTAGTGGCAAGGAGGTAATTGCCAGGACTATAGCCCTCAAACTGGCGTGAGTACTGCTTTAGTATCCTGGAAGCAGTCACCACTAGAGAAATTTATAAGCTTCAAGCTTCCATCACAATTGATGTCAATTAAATGAATTCAAATGAAAAATACAGCCTAATGGATCATGATTTTATTACCAAATTGGTTTCTAGTCAAATAAATAACTATAAGATATTTGAAGGTTCAGTGCAATACTTAAGTAAGTGTTTTATGTTTGTGGATCATTCACTATGGTCTTGCATTGAACTCTTGTTTTTTATTTCATACCTTTTAGTTACCAACTGTTGCTGAATTCAAATTGGACTAATCCCAAACTACAAATATGGGGAACAGGTTTAAAAAAAGAAAATATACAGCAAATGTCACACAGATATGATCAGTGCAAATAAAAGAAAAGAACCTACAATACAGCTATCATAAATGAGTCATTGTCTAGAAACATGACAGAAGAAAAAATGTCTTGTGTCTGAGAGCATAATAACCAAGAGATATAAATAAACATATACACATGTATATTCAATTGGCAGCTAAAAAATGCAAAAGACATGAAATATAACTAAAAACATAATGGTAAAAGAATACAAAACTCCACTGACAGGGCTATTGTACACTTAAGTTGCAGAGGATGACACAATTCTTTTTGGTGAAATCAAACATCAATTTGAAATGTGAAAAATGTAGACCTGTGCATGTGAAGATATGATAACCGTAGACTTTTATATGATATGTGAAAAAAAAGGCATTTGCAGACATTTGTTATTGGAAAAATAGCAATTGTATATTTACTATGTATGTTGCCACATGGGATTTGTAGACCATATTTCTATTGAAACATGACAACTTTAGACCTATTTTTGTAAATATATGGCAATTGCAGACCAATAAACATGTATGTGGAAACATTGCCATTGTAGACCTATGTATTTGAATCATCCCCATTATAAATTCTTGTACACAGATGCATAAAAATTGTAGACATTATGGTTAAGAAAACAGCAATAACTATAGACTCACACATTAGGAAACATTGCAATGGGAGACATGTGGAAACATGGCATTGGTATACCTTTGATTGTGGAAAAATGGCTATTGTAGATTAATGTATTTAAATACATGGCCATTGTAGACCTATGTATTGCCAAATGCTTTTAAATCACAAATATGTTTCTTAATTTAATGTTTTAAGTGCATCAATTTGGCTCTATGGAACCTGCTTTTAAGTCTGTTGGCTGTCAGTACTGAAGCAATTCCAGCACATGTCAAAGATTAAAAGTATTCTGAAATATTTTAAACAAAAAGGGGAAATAAAATCAAATAAAGACAAGCAGTAAGACGCAAATATTTTATGAATTTTTCTTTTTAAGAAATTCAACCAAACAAACCAAAGTATTTCAGTAGTAAAATAACACAAGCAACAATATGATGGTAATTGGATGACAAATGAACTCAACATAAGTGTTTCATTTTCAACATTTTCCTATTAACTATATCAACTTAAAAAGAGAACTAATCAAGTATTCTTACCTCAATTGATTTTGGTCCTCCTCTCAAACACTGATAGCATGCATAGAAATGAATTGTCACATAATAAAGAGTCAATCTTGTCTTAACCCTTTACCAAACGCCAAATTTTCGACTGTCCCAAATTGAAAGAGTTTACAGACAACATTTCAAAATGTGATGTAATTAAAAAAAAAAAACCTTCCAATAGGGCAAAAAATATTGTTGGAAAAGGAGAAATTCCTTGTTACAAGCAATTTCTCTTTTCCCACAATGTTTTCCAGAGTCGTCTGCAACAAAGTGTCAGTATTGTTAGGTCATGGGTTAAGGGACTATTCTTGAAACAAACCAAAGTTCAATATTTACAAATTACATTTTTAAAACATTCCCGATATTGGGATTTGTGACTGGTCCAAATTGAAAGTCAGCAGCCAGCTAAAAGGGCAAGAAGGAAATGCATTTTCTTTGTTATTTGGTAGAAACCATTATGACTAAAGGATGAATTACTAATAAGCAGCAGTTTATCCTATTGTTATATTGGTTTGTAAAAAGTGTTGCAACAATTGCATCACACAGAGGTTTATCATGGAGTAGGTGTTAACGAAACATCGGAGTTTCCATCCTTATTCAGAATGGTGATATTTGCCTATCCCTGTAACTTCATAAGTAATCTATCAGTGATTGGCAAAAAAAGCTGCAAACAGACTCCTCTGCAAGCACATCATTTTTCCTTTGATTCTCAGTGCAAATGATAAACCTGATATAAGGATTAACATGGATTTTGGTCTATCAATTGAAACAAATAACTTCATCATTCTTTTATTTCCCATACAAACAGATGAAGACATTTCTATGGGATCAGTTTACTGTTTCATGTTACTAACTAAAGTTATAAAACACAACATACCTAGCATAATCTGTCATAACCAAATCTGTTCCCTCATATTGTAAGAGTGTGAGTGGTCCAAATTGAAGGCAACAGCAGACAACAATAACAAAGTATGATAACTATGTTTTCTTTAAAATATTGAGTAAAATCCAATAGTACAATGGGATACATTGTTCGCTATGACCAATAACTTGTAGGTGTATAAAAAGGAGATCCTACGAAAAAAGGTGTTAATATATCAGTTAATATATCATTGACAATGTAAGCAATGTTGTAACCATTTGATGTCTGCAAAAGACTTAATCTCTATACCATAAAACCCCCCAAAAATTGCAAGGATTCTTCTCAAATCATTTAAATGTATTGTTGTGGAACAAGTTTGCTCACAAACATTGAATTCTCTCCTTCAACAGACAGGGAAATCACATGAACAATATTTACGATCTTATGTCCGAACAAGATGGCCATGCCCATGACCGAATAAATTTTCGACTGTCCAAAATTGGAAGAGTTTGCAGACGACATTTCAAAATGTGATGGAATTGGAAAATAAACTTCTGATAGGGCAGAAAACATTGTGGAAAGTCGTCTGTAACAAAGTAGTCAAATGCCGTTATTGTTCCACTGATAGCCCCATTGTTTCAAACCTAATACATTGATATTCAAGGGCTAATGCTAAAACATTAAACCCCTGTCTATTATTGGCTGTCAAAGTACTTATTCTATGATATTCCAAGTGTTGTATGGTCCAACCCAAGCATATATTGCATCATCACTGCAGAGTCACATTTTAAGTCATCAAATAATGCACATTATCATGATTTATAGCCTGGTATGTATGAAAACATGGTTTATGCCCTGTTAGATTTTAATGTCTGATTTAGCAGCCAGTTGCTTTAAAGGTGCTTGTTCATATATGAAAAAATGGAAAAACGTAATAAAATGCAAGGCAATAGGATTCTCTTCACAAATATGCCGCACTTGTTAAATTATTGCGTTGAACCCTCCATTTACATTCAAGCACATTTTGAGAGAACAATGCATGACACTAGCAAAGTCTCACATTTTAGTAACACCCTTGATTTGTAAAAACACTTTTGGTGAATCAATACAATACTGTAACAAGTATTTAACAAATAAGCTTAATTTATTGCATTGAACCATGAATTAGAACTTAATCCTTTACCAAACGCCAAATTTTCAACTTTCCCAAATTGAAAAAGTTTGCAGAAGACATTTCAAAATGTGATGAAATTTGGAAATAATCTTCTGATAGGCCAGAAAACATTTTGGGGAAAGGAAAAATTGGTCATGATGAGCAATTTCTTCTTTTCCCACAATGTTTTCCAGAGTCGTCTGTAACAAAGTGGTCAAATGTCGTTATTGTTTGGTAATGGGTAAAGCACTCTTGCACAACTTTCAGACCTCTTAGCACTAAGAGCTTCTATTTTTCATCAATATAAACATTTTCTAAACTTACTTTAGGTCAAGTTAAGGATTTTAAAAAAGGGCAAGTTAGGCTTTATGAGGCATGGCTCATAATTACCGGTGATAATTCAAATATCTGTCAATTATATGATAAATGATACATCCAGGTGTATGTCTTATAAAAAGTAATCAAATTGTAATAAAAGCCTCACAAAATCAAGTCAACCACTACAACATATTTAAATTTGCTTGTAAGCAAAAACGTTTTAAGAAAACAATAATTCTTTTAACAAAATCATATATTTTTTCTTTTTAACCATTAGAATGCTGGATGTCGTCTGCTTTCCAAAACGTTAAATGTCTGCTTAATTTTGGATAAGAAAGATACTCAGAGTAGCAAACAGATTAGATCACAGACCAGCCGCCAATTCACTTTGAAGCTGGCCTGGATCTAACCTGTTTGCAGCATGTCGGTTCAAGCACTACAAGGGTTAAAACCAAATCGATCCTCCCCTTATATTGGACTTTTAGATCTGTTCAAAATGAAAATAACAGATCTAATTAAGTTCAAAAAAAAGAAAATGTTTTGATACCAGGATAATAACCACTGACATAAGTAAGCATGCAATTTTACCTTTTGTTACAGTGGTTTATCTAACCAATTACCAAACAATAACGACATTTGACCAGCTTGTTGCAGACAACTCTGGAAAACATTGTGGTAAAAGAAGAAATTGCTTGTAACAAGCAATTTCTCCTTATCCCTCAATGTTTTCTGCCGTATCAAAAGATTATTTTCAATTTCATCACATTTTGAAATGTTGTCTGCAAACTCTTTCAATTTGCCACAGTTGAAAATTTGACATTTGGTAAAGAGTTAACAACCATTGCATTATAGAGAGTCATTATAAAAAGGGTTTAACGATACTGAAAGCTCTGTAAAGTGGCACAATGATAAACCCTCAAAACACATTTTGTAAAAACTTGGTTTACCCAATTGGAGCAATTTATCATTGTTTCCCAAGACATCTACAACATATACCTCAAATCCATGAATTTTGCAGGAAAGGGCTAGATGTCTCAGTTTGTTTTATTTTTCAGTGAGTTTTTAAATTAAAAGCATACTAATACTCAGGAAAACTGCAAATCGGGGTAATACGAGTTATAAGTTATGATAGAATATGTTAAAACATAGAGAAAAACCTCAGGATCATGACAATATAACGCCTGCACTATTTATTATCTATTTTTCAAAGTGCTGTTTTCACAAACTTGGTGCCCACCAATTTAACTTTATTGTTTACATTTGAGGAACATCTAAAATAGCAAGGAGTGCTCAGATTACCAAATAGCGATCACCACGTTAGAAAAATCATGTGAAAAACATGAAAAATACTGTAACTTATCCAATACTAACAACATCAACATTCAAAATTTAGAATTTCTTGGGTTTAATTGGTTCCCTACGTTTCTCGGCTGACCTTGTTTTATCGTTAATTGTAAACAAACCTTATAATATTCACTCTTTTAAAAGCATCATGTGAACGTCTTATAACAGTCTTAATTCCTCTATAAAAAGGAATTTAAAGTATATTTAAGTTAATTTTCAATTATTCTAGAACTTTCACAATTCAAGTGCAAATGAGCGCAAGTATGTCTTTAACCCTCGTAGTGCTGGAACTGACTTCAATTCTTATGCAAACAGGTAAGATCAAGGCTGGCTTGTGATCTAACCTTTTTGCTACTCTGGGTGTCTTTCCTCATCAAAATTAAGCAGATATTTTAGGTTTCTGGAAAGCAGACAACACAAATATCTATTTTTAGAAAATTACCCAGCATTTCAAGGGTCAAGCTGAAAATGTTTATTATCTTGAACATTGAACATTATAAGTCATTAAAATTTTGTCCAATTATGTTTTAAATTCTGACCAAATAAATTATTTATTTTTGGGGTAATAAGGATAAATGATGTTAGAGACAACTCTACTTAAAACTGTTAATGTCTAAAGGCTCAGATGAATTAACTCTGAAAAATCTAACCCTTATTATTAGTACTGGAACCGACTTCATGCTTATGCAAACAGGTTAGATCCAGGCCAGCCACCAAGTAAATTGGCAGCTGGCCTGAGATCTAATCTGTTTGTTGCTCTGTGTATCTTTCCTCATCAAAACTAGGCAGATATTTTTGGAAAGCAGACGACACAAATATCTGATTTTACAAAATTACCCAGCATTGTAAGGGCTAAAGGCTCAGATGATTACCTCTGTAAAGTCTAAATGAAGTCAATCATTCAACCATTAATCATTTCATACTTCACCACCGGGATAGGGGAATTTGGATATTTAACACTTTCCCTCCACCAAGCAACTGGCACAGCAAAATACATTTAAACGACATCAAAAACTAATCATCAAAATACTAAAATACATTTATCCAAAACTACATAATTGATTGGTTTACATTAAAATCATCTTGACTAAATGAGTATTTTCTCATTATGAACCAATTCTGATTTTTTGTCAGGATTTTTTTTCTGTTTCCATGGTAAACAAATCCATCTGTATAAGGCAGAGGATCTGTTTCAAGCTGTATAATAGGTTTTAGGATCTTTTTCATTGACTCCAATGCTATAATCATTCATTCTTGTCCATCAACAAAGTGATCTATTAGGGAAAAAACGCTGACAAAGAAGAACCAATTATCAAAGAATGATGTTTGGTTTTTATTTTTCATGGCTAAGATGTCAGTGCAAAACCTATTTCAATACAAAGAAATTATAACCAAAATTATATGTAGAAAGTTGTTTGTGATTACATGTCTAAATAAGACCCTTTGTTTGTTTGTGGTCCCATATTGTTTTCATCAATTTTTGACTGTGCTACATTCAGGCGGGGAATCACATAACCAATGTTAACAATGTCTGAACAAGATGGCTGCACCCACGACAGAGCAGGTTTTTGCTTTTTTCACCTACTTTTGCCAATGATAGCCACATTGTGCATGAGTTGACCATAAACTTCAAGGTTCTGATGGTATATGATAACCCTAGTGAGGCTTTATAAAGGATTTATGTCTAACACTTGGCAGAGCAATCACAGTCAGAGACCAACTGTTTTGGACATGCGCTTTTGTGCACTTCAATCTATCTGTTCATTTAAAAGAAAAAATCTAAAAAGTCTTTACAAATTTCTTTAACAATACTTTCTTTATCCAATTGGCAACAATGAATTAGAGCAACAAGCCAGGGGGTAATGAAATTCCAAATATTTCTTCCTCAATTCTTGTTCCCTTTTCATGACATCTCATTGACTCCATAAAAAATAACATTGCAGAAATCATGCAAAGTAAACACAATCAGAACAAGTTATAATTATACTATGCAAGAATTCAGGTTTGAAAAGAAGAAAATGATGGCTTTTGCAAATACTGCAATCTAGTGCAGTTAATGTCCATATTTCCCATTATAGTGAAATAATAGTTTTTAATAGTTTTGCATAATAGGGAATTGAACCTTTAGTCTACACAAATATAGTAACAGGGAGGCATTTGAATTTGACAATTTGCAAATTTATTGTGAATCAAGTGATAAATGCTCTTCTTTTCATGGTGATTCATGATTTGATTTCGTACTTGACAATTGATCCCAAATTTTAGTTTATCTTCAGTAATACTCAGCATGTTTAATCAAAGCGCCGATAGCGCCGAAGGACTAAGGTGCGTTTAAACCAAGATGATTGAGGAAACATTTGAAAATTTCTTTGGGCAACATCTCGAGAGAAACAGCTGCTCCTTTTACCATGATTACTATAATTATTATTTCTGTAAACAGAGACTGAACGATAGTTTATTTTTCGAACATCTGGACATCTTACGATTTTCCATGAGGCAACAGTTATTATAATATAGGGCGAGTAAATCTGGACTACATTCCTAGTTCCAAGAAGGTATTAGTCCACACTGTGAAGGCGGATGTTTAATGAGTAATTGGGGTCAGACCGCTGTTTGTGTATCAATAAAGTACGGTCCCTCAAAAAGTGGTATGTAAATTCAATGGACTAAGGTGCTGACGCACCCTTAGTCCGAAAATATAGCGCAAAACAAAGCGAGTAAATCTGGACTACATTCCTAGTTCCAAGAAGGTATTAGTCCACACTGTGAAGGCGGATGTTTAATGAGTAATTGGGGTCAGACCGCTGTTTGTGTATCGATAAAGTACCGTCCCTCAAAAAGTGGTATATAAATTCAATGCACTAAGGTGCTGACACACCCTTAGTAAAAAAACATTAAGCTTTTTTATTTGTACATTTGTATTATATAGTGTTTATGTTACATGGTAAAAGGTTAATAGAAATGCAACCTGAAAGGAATCGTATTCTCTGGTATGGACCAAATCATATTGGGTATTAACCTCAACATAATTGTCACTGACAGCTTAAACTTTTTAATTAAAAATAAGGATTGTTGATTGTGTTTTGCTGATCTTTAACTCAGTCTAGCTTACTCATGTGAGAGATTTTTAATTGTCCATTTTTTTTTATATCTATCCCTTTTTTTTTTACATCTTACAATTGTTTTCTTATAGTGTGTGTCTATAGTTTTTGTTTGTCAGCTTGCAAAAAAAAAATCAACAGTTTCACCCCACTTTTATCTACATACTGCTATGTATCTAAAGAATTCACAGAACTTTAAAATTGTTGTTGGTAAAATGAGATTTTGGCTTGGCCTGTCAAACAAATTCTCCTCATTCCAATAACAATGTTCAATCAAAGAAGTGGGGTTTTTAAAGCAATGCCAGGGTCATTTAGCATGAATTAATTATATTGATGAAGATACAAGTTTTTGCAGGCAACAATTTGTAAGGTATATAAATTCAATGTCTTCGGATTATTTTTCAATTATTGCCTTCTGTGAGTTTAGTCCAATTTTGGACAATAAGAATCCTGCTTTTGTGGGGGGAGATCAAAGATAAGACAATCTGGTCTTATAACTTTTTTCCAATGAAGAATAAGCAGAGCTTAACTTAAATAATGCAAAAAACTTTGGATACTTAAAAACTGTCTGCTTTTTTCACAGTATTTGCTTTCATTGTCACTTGCAGATTAAAGTGAAAAGAATGCCTGTAATTAATCGACACACCATATGGAGGGTTCAATGCAAGACCATGGTAAGTGCTTTATGTTTGAACCCTCTGTATGTCATATGGGTTTAAACAAAATGCTGAAATAAAATATCTTCTTTGTTAAAACAAACAATAGGTCATCATCATAATGCCATCCATTTTGACCTGTCACATGTGGGTAATGGGTTAATTGGGAAGGTGGTATGTAAATGATCAAATTTCTAAAATTCATCATGATAAAGCAGGTGTCAACAGTCATACATTTCAAAACATTTGACATGACGCAGATTTCCAATCTTGGTTGACCCCTTACACAATAATGGCCAACTTTTACAACATCGGTTGCAGGAGATTTGGGAAACTACTATGTCAAAAAGACAAATTTCTCATGATGACCAATTAATGCTGTAGTTAATTAGAGGTTTTAGTATACCAAATATCAGAAAGAAAATGTATTCCTTTCTTGCCTTCTTCTGTTGTCTGACTTGGATTGATCAAATTGTATTATAAGGACAATTTATTAATGGTTTATGTGGATAAAAAGTCTGACTTTAACTACAAAGATACAGAGTTTGAAAGCAATATTTGCCAAATCAATCGTATCTATTCAGCAATCCACGCCCCAAGCCTGTAGATATACCTTGTAGGTAGTTTGTGAATACACCATAAATCCAAGGGAAATCCTAGGGAAATTCAGCTGTTTTCTGCCGGATAACACACTTGATTACATTAAACAAAGGGACTAAATAATGATGTAAATACACACAAATTGCTTAAATATCACAATTGAATGATATATGTTCTGTGAACTAATTTCATTAAAGATTACCTTATAACACATCTGTGATTCATATTTTCTCAATTATGCCAGGGATGGCAGACAAGATACGATTGCGGAAAGACATGCCCTTCGTCGCTGCCATGTTGCCAGACTACTTTCAAAATGGCTCCCAATTACCTCTGAGTTTATCTTAAGACATGGCCGAGTGTTCAGAATGTTGCCAAATATGCTTTCAGAGGAATAAAAAAAGGTATTTATCATTATCCGCAGTACATGTAGGATTGCTATGAAAGAATGATGTGCAGTACATATCTACTTTGAGGATGGATACATATACTGACTGCAGTGGTATGATGTAATAACTTTACAAAGTCTATTAAATAATGCTTTTTAAAACCTAATGTAAAATCCCTTGTAAATTTACAAAGAAATGAAAAGTCATCATGTCTGCTTTTTTCAAACTTTTATATACAGGCAAGTCTAATACAACAAAGTGGAAACAATTTGACATGAACCCATGAATTGGAATTCCTGAATCATTACAGAGGTTCACCCAGTAAAAAGGCATTTATCACATGGGTACGCAGAGCACATATTACCTTGGCCCAAACAGAAATAGTGTCACTGAATACTCTATTATTACCATTGCTACCCTGTCGATATTGGGACACCAGAAAAAGTGGTAAAACAAATGGAAACAAGACACAATCATATGCATGAGAATAGGTAAAGCAGATCGAGGTTACATTCCTTCTAGAACTGGTACCGTCTTCATGCTTTTGCAAACAGGTTAGATACAGGCAAGCCACCAAGTAAACTGGCAGCTGGCCTGTGATCTAACCTGTTTGTTTCTCTAAGTATCTTTCCTCATCAAAATTAAGCAGATATTTAAGGTTTTGAAAAGCAGATGACGCAATCATCTATCTTTAGAAAATTACCCAGCATTCTAAGGGTTAATGCTCCATGTTAACACATGCCAGGCTTCAAATGACGCCCCATGTTTAACCCTTTCCCAAACAATAACGACATTCAACCACTTTGTTGCAGACGGCTTTAGAAAACATTGTGGGAAAAGGAGAAATTGCTCATAATAAGCAATCTTTCCTTTTCCCACAATGTTTTCTGCCCTATCAGAAGATTACTTTCCAATTTCATCACATTTTGAAATGTCGTCTGCAAACTCTTTCATTTTGGGACAGTTGAAAATTTGGCATTTGGGAAAGGGTTAACAATCCTTTTCTAAGCTCTGATGGTTATTAAAGCGATAAAAAACTCTGATTATTTCCAAATGACAATGGGGGCAGTAATTTAAAAATCATATTTCACCAGAATAATTGAGCAATCAGAGTAGTTGAACACTGAATTATTAAACGATAATTAACGCTTTTGAAGAAAACAGCCTATTTGTGTGAAAATCTTAATTGTCAACAATAAAATCCATCTCAAATTTCTGTTGAAAATGTTTGTGCAAATTAAGTGAAATTAACATGGCACAGAGAGGGCTGTTTTGGTTTTCCATTCATTACATATAATGAATGCTTCTTTGCAGGGATAAAGATTACCACTTCATTCAATAACAATATTTTAGTTTTGTTCATTAAGTAGATTAAGAAGTTTAAAGAAGAATAAATTCAAAAGTCAAAATAAAATGTTGAAAAAATGCAGATTAATGTTGTTTCATATACAATTAATTCATTTATAATTTGGTTTTACATCGTGTCAACATTATTTCAGTTATTGAAATGCCAAACTCTAAATGATGGAGCTAGACCCTATTCTCAAATGCCGAAAAAAGGGTTGGTCAAGTCGGCTAAAACTATCTGTATTCCATAAGTCAGTCGTAAAACTATCTCTCATGAAAACCCATAACTGGCAGAAACTATTCGAAAAAAAAGATGAATTTATCATTTTAAACAACTTCTTTATTTGTAACAATTCAATTGAAATGTTTGATGTTTCTGGAATAAATATTTTGACATTTATTTTCTTCCTGACAATTATCTTCTCAATTTCACAAAAATGGAATGTTAATTTCTCAGTTCTATGCAGTGCATCCCTTTGGGAACAATTCAAAATCTGGACGAGCCATAAATTCCATTTCTAAATTTAAGAAGTAATCAGACTTTTCACAAGTGCAATTATATGTATAACCGCACATGCAATGCATTCAGCACTGCAATCAACATTCACATTGGTTGAGGCTTTTTCTCCATTTAACTAGCAGTGCAAAATTATAAATCAATTGAAAACCCCGAATATGAAAGTCAGCGCCATCAACAAGCAAATGACTGAAAGAAATTCTAGAGTTCAATGCAAGACTGTAGTAAGTCCTTTACATAAGTGACGCACTTATTGTAGTCTTACAATTAACCTTTGAAATAGTCATGAATGTGTTATGCAGGTGTTATGATCCGTTCCCTCATAGCTGATTTCATTTCAATGCTTCTACAGCCTATTTTACCCTTAATCCCACTTCAACTCCTTTCTCAATCTGAACGCATCAGGTTTATCAAATGAAAACGCCTCTGACATAATATGGAAGCCACTATATTGTTTCCCACAAGACTGACATCACTTTACTTTAGTTTTCAAAAATAGATTTTTAATGTGAAATCTTTAAACTTGTTTAATTTGATCAAGGAAACAACTATATACATCACAAGTTATAATTTAGCTATTTCTCATGAGTTACCAATAAAAAATTATTTAAAAAGATGTCCAGCACTTCCATTTACATTGAACTTCTTAACATGGATGCTTTGGAAATGTGTTATGCCAGGGACGATTTACCAGAAAAATTGTAACCCTACACTTATATCCAAGGTGTATTCCTTAAGTCTTTTCATGAAGATAATAGAAAGGAGCATTGGGAACTACTTGGGTATTTCTGTTTGCTCCTTTCTATGTATCATCATGATAAGACTTAAGCAATGTAACAAAAGTAGAGACCAGCTTTGTGGCAGGCACTTTTTCCTTTGTCAAAGACACCAAAATATCATAACATTGTATGAAAGATCATTATTCCTCTATGATACACGTTATGACTAAAAACCAAAGTGACAAAATGAGCAATTGCTTTTTCCAAGCAATTTCTAAATTTGTTTTTCTTTGAATTTCTATGGTAAGATTTTGTAAATGTTCAACTGCTCTTGTCATGTGACACTAGCAATGTGTGAAAGAAAGAATTCATGTATTTATCTATAAATGGACTTTCACAAAGACGCACTGAAAGGCGCAAAGGCTCACTTCTAGTTATTTAACAAAATCTCAGGATTTCAGCAACTTGGAAGTAAAAACATTGAAAATGATATTTGCTTTAGTGACAATCATTGTACATTATCAAATCTTTAATGTTTCTTATTCCCAGAGCGCATGCAAATCTCTGAGTTGGTCCCTTGAAATCAGAAAATAAGGTCAACTATGCAAAGACTGTGTGAGGGCTCAACATGAAATACACTGTGCACCAATGATAGAAAGTAATAACATTCCTAAATTCCATGCATACCCAGTGAATAGCATGCCGTATGCAATAATGTTTCATTCTTTTGATCCAACAGAAAGGCCTTTGTCTCTTGCAGTGTATGTCCTAAATATCACAGCAGTTTATAAAAAACTTTCTGTATTCTTAGGATGAACTTAAGATGAAAAATCTGAAGAGTAATTACAATGCAGTTTTTTATTTTTTTTATTTAATGGTTTGTTTATTCTGAAACTCAATAAGTAGTTTAAGGAATAATGCAGGGGTGTAGCCAGCGATAAGCTCATGCTTAACATCAATTTTTAAAGTGAAGGAGCTGGGGGGCCAGGGGGGTCCCGGAGTAAACTTTGCCCCCCCCCCCCAATATTCACAATAGAAAATGAAGATTTTTGGAAAGAAAAAATGACAAAAACGAAATTCAACAGCAGAATAAATATAAATGTGTACTTTTTTGCTCTATATAATACCAAATCGGTTTTTGTTAGAACTATAACCAAAACATTTTTGACGTCATCATCGCAAATGGCAATCTGAATACATCGGGTTTATCCAATGAAAACTCAGCTCACGGAAATATCCGAGTAGTTTCGACCGACGAAAACAGTAATGCAAAACGTACTCTTAGCAGGCAGACCCTATATTGTATTCAAATATTATATAATCTTTTTACTTCATGAAGTAGACGAACCTGTGGCCATGGCAGCACGGTAGTTGTCACTTATAGTCTAGATCATCACAATTGATTTCCACGTGAGATCGAGACCTGGCCTATCCTTTTTTCTTTTTCTTTTGGTTATTTTGTATTAGTTAAGATACACATTTTCATACGCTTTCTTTTACTCAATTTAATGATATTGAATTTGTAGATGCATGATTAGTCATGAGAGTTAAGTAACGTTTATTCTTAGACAAGTCCTCATCTGAAGTTGGCCCCCCAATGTTGAAACCGCTCCTAGGCCTATGGTTATGCATTGCCCTGTATCTCCAAATTTATGCCAAATCTGACAATTTTCACTTCTACTTTAAATCCTCCCCTGTCGGAGCGTAGTATTGATTCGAGGCTAGCTACCCCCTTGTAATGTGACAAATATGTTTTTGTTTTTGTAAGGTTGACTCTTTCCATACATCACAATAAAAATGAGTTTTAACAATAGTTATAAATTATATCAATGTTTGCTCTCAATTTGCACCAATCACAACATCCATATATAGCATTGAGTTTAACCCTTTCCCAAACAATATCGACATTTGACCACGTGCAATTTGCTCGTAATTGCTCATAACAAGCAATTTTTCCTTTTCCAGCAAGGTTTTCTGCTCTATCTGAAGAATATTTTTCAATTTCATCACATTTTGAAATATTGTCTGCAAACTCTTTCAATTTGGGACAGTCCAAAATATTTTGTTTGGGAAGGGTTAAGGAAAAATACCAATAATCCGCTATTTTGAATTCCTTTCCTTCTCCGGATCACTTCGGTCATTCTCGGTATACATCGGTCTACAGATATATACCGAGGACAAACATAGTAGTCTTACACATTCGGTCATTCTCGGTATACATCGGTCTACAGATATATACCGAGGACAAACATAGTAGTCTTACACATTCGGTCATTCTCGGTATACATCGGTCTACGGATATATACCGAGGACAAACATAGTAGTCTTACACAGAAAGAGTTTCAAAATGGCATAGTATTGGTATTCTACCTCTAAGTCATTTAACTTAGAGAATTTGAGCACTGTAATTATTAGACCAAGAATGCATAGTATGAGGGTCCAGATTGAAAACTATGTATTTGTGGAGGTGACATGACTGAGGTAGGCAAAATGATGAATTAGGTATTTAAATTTGATGAATGTCTTTGCCCAGATGTTCATACACCTTAACTACTATCCTCCCTAAATGAAGAAAAAAGGTTTGCTTTAACATCCATGCATATAGACGTCTTTTGTCAGGGGGGCCAAAAACATAGTAAGAAAAAAGAGAGAAACCACATGATTTAAAAGGGAAAATAATCACAGTAAGGATATAAGATATTCAATTCAATACTTTAAGCTGAGTAAAATTCAAAGAAGAAAGCGAGAAATTCAAATCAATACTTAAAAATGAGCAAAATTCATGGTAAGAAAATGAGAAAGTCAAACCAATATTTTTAGCTGAGAAAAGTTTTTACTTGGCAGCTGGCCTGGATCTAACCTGTTTGCTTAAGCATGAAGCCGGTTCCGGTAATATAAGGGTTAAAAAATATGAAATTGTTCATACTTGATATAAATCAACTGCTGTTACCATCAACTTTCATTTCCCAAACCTCTTTACACATGTATGTATTTCTACAGGAAATGAGACTTATAATTGATTTGTTAAAGAATTCCTCTATTTATCAAATATATTATACTTGTGTGGCAAAACAAAGAACGGAAAGATTTAAAACATCTAACAACCATTCCGAATTTTAGAGGTAATGACTGGTCAAAATTGAAAGCAATACAAGACAACAAAGATATCATAATGATAATAAATTTGCTGTATATTTTTGGGAAAACCCACATTTAGGCAAGGATAAATTGTAATTTAGGAGCATTTTACCTTTTTTACATTTGATTTCAAAAGACTTCTGCACCAAATGTGTCAAAAAAGAGATAATGGATTAATCATACTAGATTTTAAGTTCCTTACTATAGTGAGGACATCATTGAGTAAATAATCAATTGTGTTTTCATTAAATTAATTGTATTTTCATGCTATGTATATAAATATAGAACTATGTCATTTCAACAACTTTTCCCTATTGTAAGATAAGAAATTTTCAGTTACCATAGTTTCCTCTAATAAAACTTTGCTAGTAATCAAAAATAAAAGAAGCAGCATCATCATCATCAGCAGCAGATTACAAAAATTATATTATGAAAAATGACATAACACTTATAGCATTGGGATTAAAACGATTGTGTCAAAGGGAGAACTTACTTATAATGAGCAATATATCATTTTGCCCAAAATTATCAAACAAATGAAGTAATACAAGGCTACACACCTGGTACAGAATTCTTAACAGAAAAAGGGCAAGATTTCAAGTAAGTGACTTGTAAAATAATGGACAAAACCTGTAAAAACTAAAATGTCATTAAAGATGTCAAGTAATTTACAAAAACAAATAGACACAGGCAAACAAGTGCTAAGTCTGATTTTTTTGGCCTTCAACATTATACATGAATTACTCTTTTCTTACAAAATCAACATGAAGATTTGCCTTACTTCAATATCTAAATTGTTTGAAGCGATAAATAAATCATATATATGACATGGTACCTAGCACTATTCATCCATAATGTGTTCAAATTGAAAACAATAGCAGACAATTACAAAATATGAGCAAATGTTTCCTTTGAGATGTCACGAAGAAACTATTGTGACAAAAGAAAATTGCTTTCATGAAAAATTCCTTCAATTGTCACAAGTTGTTCTTGAGTTGTCATCTTGAGATGCTTTACTATGTTTATATATATGGTCAATGTTGAATGAGATTCTTGAGATGCTTTACTATGTTTATATATGAGGTAAATATTGAATGAGATTTTGTGTTTTAAAATTACATTCTTGCATCCTGTGTCACAATCTTTTTTGAGTTATCCATTGGAATACATTTATGCATGAATTAACCCTTTAAAATGCTGGAACCAACTTCATGCTTATGCAAACAGGTTAGATCACAGGCCAGCCGACGGGTAAATTGGCGGCTGGCCTGTGATCCTACCTGCTTGCTACTCTGAGTATCTTTCCTCATAACAAATGAGCAGATGTTTAAGGTTTCTTAAAGCAGACAACACAAAAGTGTATATTTGGAAAATTACCCAGCATTGTAAGGGTTAAAAAATTGATCAAGATTTCAGAAGTAAAGTGTGATTCAAAAGTGCATTTTTCATCAGAACTAATTCACTTCCTGGTTAGCGTAATCTATCTGTTACAGGTGGGCAAGATTTGAGAGTGAGCCAACAGTTACAGACGTCTGCGAACCTGTTACTCCACAAATTCTCATCATAACACAAACAGACAACTTCTTCAAAAGGCATCATTACAACAATAAGAGCAATGTTTCATTATACACCATTTATTCTTTTGTTGTAATGTTTTCTAGACTATGAAGAAATATATATGTGACTTTTTGTTTTTACATTTGTCCTCTGCTAATGCTTTAGACTTTGCTTTATCAGCAATTCTAGGGTGGTGTTATGCTTTAATTCACCAGACATTTGTTACGTAATACTTTAATTATTTAATGATTCAAACTGGTTTTCAAGCTCTTTTTGCATATTTCTTTTTATTACTAAATTCTACTGTAAACAAGTCCTTCATAGAAGAATTGAATACTTTAAAAAGATGAATCACCAAGTTGAAGCCATCTTCACAAAAGATAAAGTTGATCATTATAAGAGAAGCATGAAATCACACAATATTGTCATAATGTTGAAGGCATGAGAACTTTTTCAAACACTAGAAATATTAAGTCTGACATAGCCTATTACAGTGTTTACTCCACTTTCAATGTAACTACCAAATTTAAGAATCCAGAGAAAGGATGGAGATCTTTATAGTCAGTATATCATTAATCTTTAATCCAAACAATATAATTATATTCAAAAGATATGCCTCTAGAACTAGAATGAGCTTAGTTTACTTGAGTTAATATTGAGTGGAAATACAAAGGCACCACCAAGAGTATTTCCATAGCTAATACAGAGAAACCAACAAGGGTATTTCCATCGCCAATACAGAGGAACCAACAAAGGTATTTCCATCACCAATACAGAGGAACCAACTTGAGTATTTCCATTGCTAACACTGAGGCACCATCAAGAGTATTTCCATAGCTAATACAGAGGAACCAACAAGGGTACTTCCATTGCCAATACAGAGGAACCAACTTGAGTATTTCCATTGCTAACACAGAGGCACCACCAAGAGTATATCCATAGCTAATACAGAAGCACCACCAATAGTATTTCCATAGCTAATACAGAGGAACCATCAAGGGTATTTCCATAGCTAATACAGTGGAACCAACAAGGGTATTTCAATCGCTAATACAGAGGAACCAACAAGTGTGATTCCATTGCTAACTTCCCCATTTTTTTGTTTTACTTTATGTTCTATTGTAGGTTCATGTTCTCAAAATGATTTTATTGAAATACAACAACAAAGTACAATTCATCAAGAAAAATTCACAGCACTATAGGCTAAAACACTCTGAAACACCACTATTCTGGACTTACAAAGAAAGTTTACCTCTATGTTTTGTTGCATTTGTCGAGTTTTGAGGTCCATTTCTGTGTACAGTGCTGCTTCATTCAGTTGTCTTTGTATGCTTGTATTATCCTCTAACTTGGACTGGGTGTCCGCTAAATGTCTTTGTTCTGGAAATAGTGGTATCAAAGGTCTTCATAAATGGAAAATGCTGAACCTTTGTCACTCACAAAGTGAACGTTCTCCTTCAAAAACCAACATTTCCTAACCTACCAGTTTCAGATCTGTTAAGTAACAATGTCTGAATCTTACTTATGAATCTATAAAACTTCATGCAATCAAATGTAAAAGGCATTGCAATGTAAATTAAAATTCACTACAGGCAAAATTTGGTCCGTTGTAATCCATGTTATAATGCACTTGAGATTTTTATCTCAATATGTGATTTGGTAAGGTCTAATAGGCCTTTTTAATTGTTAACGTCATCAATTAACTAATTCTTGTATAACTCTTAGTACCACTTTATATTAAATCTGTTAACACTTAAATAAGGTCTTAATTTGTTAAAGGTTTACATGGAATGATAATATTTGTTTCACACTTACCATCCCTCTGTTTAATGGCAATATGGGATTTGGTAAGGTTTAAATCAGCACTCAACTTTCTCTTAGTCATCTCAGCAAGTTTTGTATCTCCGTCACTCTTACTGTAAGTCACAAAGTAGAAAACAGAAAGTACTCTGACAGTTATACCAAAACTATGTCATCAATGCATCTATAAGTTGTGGGTAAGAAGGACAAGCATTTAACTGTCAAAGGTTGTTTTATATGCAGTTGTAGTTTAAATAACAATCTCACTTTTACAGTTATATTTTGCACTTTTAAGTCAGAATGTTGCCCAAAAAGGCTGCTTATCTGTGGATTTTGAGTTATAATTAAAGAAATCTATAATATGAAACATTAACAGAACACTATATATGATCATGACTTCATAACACCAGCTTTACTTATACAAAATAGGACTTTAAAACATCGATTACACAAATTTAATCAATGGTTTTAAGTCATCTTTCCATAAATTGAAAACATTAGGAAAAAAACCTGCTCAGGAACCTGTTTGAAGTCATATGATACAGATAAAAAGCTAGAACAACAACAGAAACAACTCAGGGTGAGACATCAACATTCAATTTCATTGGTCCCAGACATTAAACAAAATTTTCTCCAGCAATTCTTAATTGGCCTCATTTTATTGTTTATTTGTAAACAAACAATATAAATTTTACACTTCTCAAAGCATTATTTGATCATGCTTGTTTGTGTCACTTACTCTATTGAAGGATTTTTGAGATACTTTGATATTAAAATTTCAGTTAAACTAGAGTGCCCAAGATGTCACTGTACATGAGTGCTATTATCACCTTGACCCTTTCCCAAACAATAACGACATTTGACCACTTTGTTGCCCACAATGTTTTCTGCCCTATCAGAAGATTATTTTCCGATTTCATCACATTTTAAAATGTTGTCTGCATACTCTTTCAATTTGGGACAATCGAAAATGTGTTGATTGGGAAAGGGTTAAACTACAAGGGTTGAGATAATAAGGAGATATAAAGCCTTTAAACTATGATTATCATTCTGTAAACTAAGAGGCAAGGCTGACAAGACAGTTAGTAGTTCTATCTAGTGCTAAGCCTGTATTTCTATCAAGCTTAAGTTAAGCCTTAAAATTCTGGGTACTTTTCTACTTTTTCTCTTTTTTGTTGTGTCTGCTTTTTAAAACCTTAAATATCTGCTTAATTTTGATGAGTAAGGATACTCAGAGTAGCAAACAGGTTAGATCCCAGCCAGCTGCCAATTTACTTGGTGGTAAGTTTGGATCTAACTTGTTTGCATAAGAATGATGTTAGTTCCACCACTATAAGGGTTAAAAGTTCTTAGAAGTCAGAAAACAACCTATTGTGTTGCAGATGTGTTTTTAAAAAAAATGCCATGATTCTTTGAATTAACCTGAGAAAGTGAGATATTTTCAGCAATCTTTCTTGTACTTACGCAATTTTATTTTCCACAGACTGCTTGGCATTCAAGTCTTCTACTATTCTATTGGTTGTTTCCTTTTTCTTATCCCTACAATAAAAGATTTCATTACTTAAACAGTTTGAAAGTTGCCATTCCATGAATGTAAGTCTATACACAGGAGACAGACATTGGAACTTGAGGCATATTATAATTTTGAAACAGTTTATTCAAGAAAATATCTTAATGACTCTGTTAAACACTAATGTTTGTCCTTTTGAGGGTTCAATTCAAGACTACAGGAGGACACTGGTCCAGGGTTAGAGTTTCGGCTTCTTGATACAAAGGTTGTGGGTTTGAATCTTGTGATAGGTGGGGACCACTCATTTATCCACATTTTGTGTGCAGAAATGGTAACAGATTCAGAAAGCAGAATCAAGAATGATAAAAAATAAGTTGTAAGCAATTGCTTCACAATCAATGTAAAATAGATTGTTAAACTAATGCAAGATTATAGTAAGTTCTTCACTGGATTTGCTATAGTCTTGCGCTCACTCATTGATTCATTTTACAAAAATAAATCATGTTGCACTCAGTCATAGATGTTAAACTATAACAATTCTGCAGCAGATGACATTTTATTCTTTATTTACACATCTATCAGAAAGATTGAATATAACAAGGGACATTGCTAAAAAAATAGAAAACAACTCCTCTTATCAACTATGTTCAATTTGATAGAATAGCTTCTAAATTTTCATAATGATCATGCAACCATTGTTGTCAAATAATGTACTTCTATTTATCAGTCATATTAATTAAGGTATAAAGGGGAGCAAACCCTCTAACTCTTACCTAGAACATTCAAAACTTTGTTGTCTCCCTTTCTGAGCTTCCATATTCAGTGCAATAGCTAATTCAGCTAGTTCCTGTTTTAATTTAAATTGCTCTTGCTGAAAATAAAAATAAAAAACATTTCTATAGTTCACCCATAATTGGTAATTTTTCAAACAGCATCAAATAAAAGACAGCAGTGCATGGCTTGTATGATTGAACATTAATAGTTTAAGTTTAACACATAAATCAAATCCATTGTACATAAAGTTTTAAGCATTTAAAAGAAAAAGAAACCTGTGAAAAGAATTACTCACAGATAAAGAGTCAAGGAGACTGACTGCTCTATAAAGTTTATTGTGATACACCTTTTAGCATATATTTATAGTATCTATTTAACTTGAGCTCAATAAAGCAATAAGGTTGAGCTCATTTGACAAAACATTGTTAAAGATGTCAATTTATTTTATCATCAGATTTCCATGAATATGACGATGATGTTGATGTTGATGTTGATGATGATAATGATGATGATGATGATGATGATGATGATGATGATGATGATGATGATAACAACAATGACAATGATGATGATGGAAAAGAAATGAAAGCCTTACCTCTTTGGCCCTCACTTTGGATTCAAACTCACTGTTTAGTCTCATCAGTTCAATCTGCCTTAGTTCCATTTCACTCATCTTAGCTCTATATGTTCTGGAGAGATCGGACCTATAGACAAAAATATAGCACATGGAAAATATTAGACATAGAATGATAGAGTATAGTGAAAATCAAATGTGCATTTTCTTACTTTACTTCTTGTCTAGACCTGATATTGTAAATCCATTAAAACCATCCTGTTGAACAGATTATAAAGAATTATAAGCAAAGGTCTCCCCTACACTCTCTTGTATAGATCTCTTGGTACTATCTTACAAAATCTTACAAAATAACTTACGGAAAACATTTGGAAAAGTTAAAACAGATTTACATGGATTGCATCACTATTGTAATGGCATACATTATTGTAGGTGTTAGAGAGATGCTTCCAATGATGTGTTACTTTACAATATTGCTTATATCAATTTGAAATAAGAGGTTGTGTTTTGAACTTACACAGATTTTTAGCCTGAGATGTTTAGTAGAACGTAAATCTGATGAAAATAGAAACTTAGCCCATTACTCAATACATGCTCTTATAAACCTATAACAGAAGGTTAATAAAACATTCTGATAAAAGATGAATTGTTTCTTGATATCAACATCTTGCTCACATTGACATACATGTATTTCATTTGAAGAGAAGAATTTTCATTGTCTTACTTGACAGAAATTTAATTCTGTCCTTAAAATTATTTTTCCTTGGGACAGTTCAAATATCTTGCTTAAGCAATAAATGCCATTGTATTTATACATAATCTAGTATCAAACAATTTCATGATTCCGAGTAAAGATCATTACTAGTCTTAGATAGGGAGAAAAATATGTGTTTCCATCAAAAAAGAATTGAAGAGCACATAAAGTTAAACATTGCAGTTCTTAAAAATGTATTTACAAACTCACTTTTTCATTTCTACCTTTCTGCCTTTGTCTCGAATTTCATGTTCATATGTATAATTTTGCATTGTCCGTGATTTAGTAAGCTGAAATGAGACACACAAACAAGACATACATATAAGCTATTAGCAAGCCACAAACCCTACACCATTAGAACAAATTCTAACCATTCCCAAAATAAACATGAATTTAAAATGCTTTACTGCATACATAGTTAATAAATATTATGACAATATGATAATTTGTTCATAATGAAAGGAATTTGCCATTTGTCTCCTTAAGTTAGAAGTCTTTAATACAGTCCTTGTGGAACACATTGGACTGTGTTTAGTATTGTGTTAACCCTTTACCAAACAATAAGGACATTTGACCAGTTTGTTGCAGACGACTCTGGAAAACATTGTTAGAAAAGGAGAAATTGCTCTTAACGATCACTTTCTCCTTTTCCCACAATGTTTTCTGCCCTTTCAGGAGATTGTTTTTCAATTTCATCACAATTTGAATTGTCGTCTGAAAACCTTTTCAATTTGGCACGGTCGGAAATTTGGCGTTTGGTAAGAGGGTGAACAGTCAATACCCCAAGTTGCTTGTCTTTATTGAGACTTTATGATGCTTTGCCATTTAAGCCCACTTCTTCTAGGTATGCTCTTTACCTTCCTTATACACAAGGACAGTATTGCTTGTTAATTTAGAACATGTATAACCAATAAAGACAACTTATTAAAGCAGAGACAAATATCAATCCATTATGATTCTTTAACACATTTAAAACAATACGAATCACCTTATTAACATGTACAAAAGCAACTAAATAATTAAATACACTGCTCTCTTATTTTCACTGACAAATACAGCATATGTGGCAAGATATTTGTATGTTTTGTTTGTTCAGTTAACCATATTTGACATCTAAGTATTTCTGAAAGATCATCAATGAAAGATGTGTTCTTACGGTTAAGTTCTTTTTATACTAGATGATTTGCTTGAGCTTTTATCAATATTTTAATCATGTAAAATAGGGAATCATAGTTGTAAGGTACACAAAGTATAATCTATCTTGATATATTTTCATATGTCGTAAATATATAAAAGGTTGACAAAAATTCTCTTGTATGTATTGAGAGAAATCAAGACAAATTTTGAATACTATTAATTGCAAAAAGCTTCCATATCTTGGCAGATGGAAAAAGTCTTCCATGATCGTAAATAAGAGTCAAACGGTTCATGGAACAGTAACATTTACCCTTAGAATCCTGTGTAATTTTCTAAAAATAGATTCTTGTGACATCTGCTTTCAAAAACCTTAAATATCTGCTTAGTTATGATGAGGAAGATATTAAGAGTAGCAAACAGGTTAGATTACAGGCCAGCCGCAAATTTACTTGGGGGCTGGCCTGTGATCTAACCTGTTTGCATTAGCATGAAGATGGTTTGAGCATTGAAAGTTATTGACAACATTAGACGAATGAAACATACAAACAAATAACAAGAGGAAATCCAACATTTACTTATTTCTTTTTATGGGATTTTGTGAGTGTACATAATTGAAAACAAGAGGTGTCCCAAGATGTAAAATTACAAAAACTGCATGTGACAAAAGGAGAAGTTGCTTATAAAATAAGTTGCTTGAAATTATAATGTTCTTCCTCTCCATCTCCTTTACCAACAGTGTTAGTAAAATTTTTAAACTTTTCCAGAATAGTGACCAATCCTTATTGAAAGCATCATCATGCTGTTGTTTTCTATCTGTACTAGTCATAAATTACCATTTGGTGAAACTGCCAATTAACAAACACACATAGGCAAACTAACATGACATGAAGCTAGGATTTAATGGAAGCATTAGTATGCAGACAAAGTGAGCGAGACATCCAGCCTTACGTCTTGATATAGAGCTTCCGGCCAGAAGCGTTCTGACTCTGGGAGTCGGCTTTAGCCTTGTCAGTTCTCTGCTTTTCTAACTAGTAATACAGATGGAGGTGATGATAAAAATGAGAATGCTTATGTTTGAAACATCAGTTGAAGGGTTCAGCGTACGACTGTGGTATGACATTACATGTTGTCTTTCATTTAGCCCTCAGAATAGTATGTAGGCAACAGTGGTAGTGGTACAGCATCAGCCTCTGGTACCAAAGGTCTTGGGTTCAATTTCCAGCAAGGTGAACATTTTTGAGACAGACCCAAATAATGGTGCAATTACTGGTATTGTTTTTCAGGAATCAGAAATCAAAATGAACCTAATAAGCTTCAAGCTTCCATCACAATGAATGTAAAACAATCATTTTAAACTAAACTAGTATTGGATCAAAATCAATTAAAATACTATTTATCAGTATTAAGTAAGGAAGTAAGGAGTTAAACCACATAGCTGATCAATGTGTTAAACATGATTTGATTTACCTATACTGGTATTTATTGAACCATACTTATCTCTTCAGTTGAAGATGGTTTTCACATTGTTATAAAATTTTCATTTTGGTGGTATCTTCGCTGACAAACATATTCAATGACAGAAAAACTTTCAATCTTGATCAAATTTCCAATCTTGATTAAACTTCCAATCTTAATCAATCTATTTTCAAAAAAGTTAGTTGCTTCAAGATGCCATAATTTATTATGTCGTCTACAGTTCATGAAGAAATAGTTCAAATAGGGAACATTTTTCCCTATGCTTCAAATGATTCTATATATTCCTTATTGCAAACGTAAACATAATACGCTTGTGTTAAAGTTCCCAAGCATTTAAATAGTATGAAAGCTAACAAGATTTACAGGTATCCAACATGTATTTGGACTCCTCCGTAAACCTTGAGAGGGATTGTACAACTAAGAGAATTATCAAACATAATGCTTGCAGATGATACCTGAAACACCTTTACAGTGGAAGTCATCTAAAAATATTACATTGACCAAGTAATTTCAAACGATCATCAATTTGTACTGAACATACCTGATGGGTGTGATGAACATGGTCACGTTTCAATACTGTATATTTCTCGAGTCCTGTACTCAGTTTCTTCTCTTCTGTCATTCTCTTCTTATTAATCACTGAAACAAAATATATCATAGAATACAGTCTGTCTTGTATAATATTATTCCATGGCATTAACCCTTACAGTGCTGGAACTGACTTCATGCTGCTGCAAACAGGTATGATCACAGGCCAGCCGCCAAGTAAATTGGCAGCTGACCTGTGATCAAACCTGTATGCTACTTTGAGTATCTCTTCTCCTAAAAATCAAGCTTATATTTAAGGTTTTGAAAAGAAAAAGACACAAAAAATATTCTTAAAAAATTACTTTGCATTTTAAGGGTTAAAGAAGGACGAAATAAAGTAAATATCAAAACTAACGGACATGGTGTATCTAATAGCTGACAGCAAGTTACAGGGTGCCATTCTGGATTGCTTATAACCAGTATAAAGAGAGTTCAAAGCAGAAGAACAGCATGTCCTTCACTTTGAGAAAGGAGTTCCAATAGTCTTGCATTGAATGTGAGGGTGTTTGCTTGATAAAACATTACTTTTCACACTTCCAACACTTTCTAAAAGCATTTCCTATAAAACCTAATTATTGATATGACATGAAATAAAACTCTTTTATAAAGACATTTCTCTATAGTACCGGTAAGTGATTCATGTTTATGATACTTACTATTGTTGCATTGATCCCTTGACACATCGAGAACACTTCTTTCTTTTTCAAAATGTTTTACCTTTAGCGTAATACATGTATACAAATATACTGGTACCCATATCAACATATGCCAGCAGGTAACTTTTAGATACAGTACTCTAAAAAGATGCCTCAAGTTTTCATACTAGAAAACTATTGCTGGCTACTAATATCAATTCAAACATGTCTCAAACACATAAGTGAAAAGGGAATCTGGAGGGCCTAGAGGTTAAGATAGTGGAATAGTTATTGAAGGTCAAAGGTGCGAGTCCCACAGGCCCCACTGGTTTCACAGAAGAGTCCTTTGGCATGACACTTAAGAGCTCTAGCTTATGGCTATTGAGCCTTAAAATAGTGGTAGTTTGAATAAAAATTAATTTGGCATGGCAATGAAGCTCATTGTTTCCAATGCAAGGAAATGGATCATTTCCCTTAATTTGTAGAGTTGCAGCCCCTACTTTGCACATACCATTTTCGTAATCTCGAAGAACATGCCTGACAGATCTTTGGTTTTTGATTATGTCTCCCTCTACCCGCTTGAGCTCTCTTTCTTCTTGTTTGTGTTGCCACATATGATCCTACAAAAGAGTGAAGTTTGGATATCACACATGGAAAAGTTGAAGAAATAAAGTAAGTCTGAATAAGTTGCTGGAGTAGACAACTAAACCCTTATAGCGCTGGAACCAATTTCATGCTTATGCAAACAGGTAAGATCACATGCCAGCCACCAAGTAAATTGGCGACTGGCCTTTGATCTAACCTTTTTGCCACTCTGAGTATCTTTCCTCATCAGAATTAAACAGATATTTAAGGTCTTGGAAAGCAGACAACACAAAAATCTATTTTTAAAAAGTTACCAAGCATTGTAAGGGTTAATAAAGCACAGTGACAATAATAGAGATTGCTCACATTGAGTGACTTATCCTTTTGCCATTATAGTTTCTATCCACCAAGCTTTTGGTTTGAAAAAAGTTTATCACTCATTATTCCTTAATGACAATTTGGTGCCATCAACAATGAAATAAATGAAGAATAATTGTCTAAGCTACCATATTAACGAAATCATTGTTACATAATCCCAGTTAATGTATTTGAAAAAAATGCTCTTTTTTTTAATGTAGGAGGTAAATAAAGCCTTTTTCCTTGTCATATTATTCCTTTCATCAAGTCATCCGATAATAGGACAGGAAGTAGCATCATCATAAGGGGATGTGTAAACATAGAGCAATAATTTCTAAAACACTGATATAGAAAACATCAAACAAAGGACAGAAGATTGTTCAGCATTAAAGAAAAGCAAGTTTACAATAAATACTTTTTTTCTTTATAGAACATGTGGGGTACTCTTACTTCAAATTATACAAATAATGATACCATCCTTGTGCTTGTGACAGTAAGCCTTTCCATATGTGCTGCATTAGTAGTACCCTCCATTAGTATATGATATAGTATAAGGGGATAAAAAGCTTTATGAACTTTACTAATTTAACTATCATTTTAAAACAAAGCTTGTTCAAAGTCACTCTTGAAGACTGCTTCCTGGATATTAAACCAGTACTAGCATCATTTTATTGGTTCGTCCTAGCAATTTTCACCTCGCCTGATGGGGATTCAAACCAGGGACACTTGGCACAAGAGGCCGACGCTCAACCAATGTACCAATGTCGCCCACAGTATTCATTTATTTGTACATGGGTCTACTGTTGATAACTATCAAAAATAAAAAATTAAGGTTGAATGAAATATGTCAATTGGTAAAGAAAGAAGAAAGAGAGGAAAGGTCATAGTAGGTATTATTTTAGCCCATTTCCATACAATAATGACATATGGTGTACATGTATTTACAGCTGATCATCATGGGAAACATTAAGCCAAAAGGAGAGTTTATCCAGTTTCTTTGAAACATTCACTGAATAATGAAAATATGTAGCAAATATGAAAGCAGTAATTATCATTAAGGTCTTCCATCCCATCAACATTATTTGATTTATGTTACAATTTTTGGCACATAATGATTGAGACTTGACTGCTTATAAATGCTGGTCAAACCAAATAGAACAATCAGCATTCCGCCAGTCAACCAGGAGACCCACTCTCATGAAAATCCAAATGTACAGTTATAAAAAAATCATTTTTTCAACTTTAAATGCCTTCATATACATGTATGTGAACAAGCACATTTCAGTCAATCATTGGTTATAGTATGCAATTGTCAATTACAAGCTGGGCCCCTAACCTATAGCTGGAAGACAATACAATATTTTGTTAAGTAAGAAGTTAAAGAGGATGAAAGAGAAGGTCTTTTACATGGTTATCCCTGTCACCAACATAAAGTATTGAAGAGGTCACTTAAAGAGGGGTATGAGAAATTTGTGCATTTAGTATTTTATAAGTTATATTGTGGGAACTCATTAATATTGTCTCTATGGGCTGATTTTAATGAGTACCCACACTATATGGCTTGAAGAAGAAATAAAGATGTTAACATAGGAAATAACCCTCTTACATGTACCCAGACCTCTCATATAAACAGCAGATGACTGAATTGGTAAGCTGTTTTATAGTGATAGATTAAATCATATAATTCTCAGGGTTGTCATTAAGAGCCAGCTGCCAGCCTATTTTGGTCGGCTCAAATAACAAAAAAATATGATAGGTGGTCATAAGTAACACCTAATTTTTGATGGGTGTTTGGTTCATTGGTCACATCAAAACAAAGTTGGCCTCTTACTCCAAAAATCAATGACAACCCTGATACTAAGTACTTTATTGTACTCTTATTTTGAAAAAAATCTTTAGTCAAGAGAAGTTACTTCAAAAAAGCCATTCACATCTAAATACAATGTAAACTGCTTTGACCACTTTTTTTATACAGACAACTTTAAATTTAGTAAGGACAACAAAAGAAACATTGTGACAACAGTAGAATTTGTTAGAAATTCTCTTTCCGTGACAACGATTCCTTATAATGCTCTATTTCATAAATCACCCTAAAACAAGATTAATGCCTGTAACTAAAAGGTGTAAGTGTTAACCTGAGAATAAGTATTATAAACTATACTTGGTAAAAGAAATATGGAACAAAAATGTTAAATGTCCTTTTGACACAATGTTTCTCAAAGGCATTTGTCACATTTAACCCATTACTTAATAGATACCAACTTTACCAAAACTAACATGAAAGGCTAAAGGCACTAGACAAGAGAAGGCCTTGCTCATTACAAACAATTTTTCATTCATTAAAAAGTTCTTCACAGTGAATTCCGGGTAAGTAAAATTCCACTAAAATTTCATTATAACTGAAAAATTGTTGATACAGCATAAAAGACTTATAATATAAACTCTTTGGTAATGGCTTAAATAGTGTATCTAAATACCTGTTCAATATGTAAGGAGATATGTTATTACAGATGATAGGGAACATGCAGTATATATACAATGCATGGTGAATGTAACTACAGTCAACCCTTGTATTAAGGGACCACTCTTAACCGAGAAGTATTCCTAACCCTTTACTAAATAACACATAACATTAGTGTGTCTGTTTCAGAACTTTTTAAAAACCACTTTGACAAAAGGATAAATTGCTCCGCCAAGTTATCCTTTTCTCACAATAATTTCTACTCAAACTGAAAATGAAAATTGGCCTTTTTTTTTCTTGCAAAATTTGTTGTCTTCTATTACTTTCAATTTGGACCGATGACAGATCGCCATATGGGGAAATGTATCTACACAGTATGTAAGTCATATAACATGCTCCAACCAGAGCTTTCTACATGGCAAGCATTCTTTATATCTATATATCTCTCTATGTCTCTAAAGACATCTTATTCAGATTAGCAACAATGTTAAGATAATCTGTAAAGTGGTCCTTTTATACAAGATTGACTGTAAAACCAATTATTACACTTAATGCTGATATCCTCTGGCTGCTCTGTAAACAAAGTTAAGAAATATAGATATTGAAATATAAATAAGTTTAACCAATCACTAAAGTATATGAAACCTCTCTTTGACATACAATACCAGCTACCGGGGGTTGGCAAAATCTGATAATGGACATAAATTTCTATTAAAAATTCACTTATCCGTAATTACAAAATCTTTTTCTGCACTTGTTCATATAACAATCATAGTTAATTTCTGTAAAAATCTCACTTGTCCATTAAGGCTTTTGGACAAGTTGGGCAATACTGTTATTTGATTTTGCCTGATAAGCTGATAAAGACTTCAGAAACCACTGTGGGGAAAGGATGTATTTTACCATACACCAAATTTTCGACTGTCCCAAATTGAAAGAGTTTGCAGACGACATTTCAAAACGTGATGAAATAATCTTCTTATAGGGCAGAAAACATTGTGGGAAATGGTGACATTGCTCGTTAAGAGCAATTTCTCCTTTTCAAACAAAGTTTTCCAGAGTCGTCTGCAAAAAGACTGGTCAAATGTCGTTATTGTTTGGTAATGGGTTAAATCAAGTGCTCTACTTAGGGCAGATATTTCTTGATGTGATCCTTATTTTCCTTTTATGGTAATGTTTCTACTTAGGGCAGATATTTCTTGATGTGATCCTTATTTTCCTTTTATGGTAATGTTTCTTCTTCATATGAAAATGGCAATAACTATAAATAGTTCATGACTGTATCATAAATTTCATGTGTTATTTGCAACAACCCGTATTAAAGCCAGCAGTCAATATAGAAAGAAATAATGATGATAAAATGTAGATAAATGTATCATTAGCAAACCAAGAGCAAATATCCTATTTTGCCATGAAGTTTTCATATGCTATCTTCTGTAAAGTGCCCAAAACAGTTTAAAGCAAGACAGAGATAGCATTATATGACCCAATCTCTGTCCAACAAATGTTTGATCATAGATAAAAATAAACATATAATACTTCAAGACAATTAGAATCAAAATAACAAACAGTAACATGACAAGTGGACACATACCGGGTATATTTATAAATCTCAAGCGATGAATTCAACAAGATCATAAAACTCTAAACCAGAATACTACTTGATCACAATAACTAGTTAACTTTTACAACATTTAAACAGTATTAAATATTTCCTGTTAATGTTTGACATCTAATACCCTTAAAGATACATGACTGAAACACATTACAAGCACTTGCTTAAATTGATGAAATCCTATTCTATAACTTAAACTTTCTTCAAACAATTATCAAACCTACTTATTCCCTTTAACCCTTTACCAAACGCCAAATTTTCAACCATCCCAAATTGAAAGACTTTGCAGACAACATTTCAGAATGTGATGAAATTTAAAATCAATCTACTCATAGGGCAGAAAACAATGTGGGAAAAAGAGAAATTGCTCGTTGAGAACAATTTCGCCTTATTCCACAATAATTTCCAGAGTCGTTTTTAACAAACTAGTCAATTGTTTTTGTTGTTTGGTAATAGGTTAATGTACACAAAGATGCCAGTTAGTTAACATGCAAGAACTTGGCACATGTATTATGTAAGTTGCATAAGTGACATAAATCTAGAAAACGAGACATTCAGAACTTTTAAACATGTGCTAATACGAATCAATTGTGTGAAATTTCAATCCATTCCTTTTAATAGTCAAAGAGGTACAGGCTTATATGCAAATGACAAGCACATGCAGGTACAGTAAAGCTTAAACTGATGAATTTGTGAGTACAATAACTTAATTTATCCCAACAGTGTAGCCTATAAAACCATACATATCTAATTAAATATTCATCTTGCTTTCAAAGGCAAACATTTTACACAATAAATCAAGGGTTAAATGCAAGACTATTGTAAGTGCTTCATGTTTGTGAAGCATGTATGATTGTCTTGCAATGAACCTTCATTGTGTTGAAGCTTCATTTTTCTTGGATATTTCATATTAATATAACTAGCCACTAATATATTTACAGTATTATATTTGCTAATTTTTCCAGATATATATATATCTTAATAACAATTGCAGCAGTCTATTTGGGTAATGGATCCTTACAAACAAATTAATCATAGAAAACATTATTTACTCTATGCATTATGGTAGTGTTACAATGCACCATAAGTCAAAATTGGATAATAAATCTCTATACATGAGCAAGGGTATTGTGTCTTCTAAAGGGTCTTGATTCCAGCCTATTTTTCGTATATAATAACATTCAACAGGTCATGCAAAATTGATGTCACAAAATGCATTCTAATAAGTTGTGCCTTTTTTAACCCTTTCCCTTATGCTAACAACTTTAAACACATGGGCAGCAGATGGTATCTAAAAATCACATTTTAAGGTACTAGCTTACACAAGAAAAAATTGTGAACAAAATTGCTCATGACAAGCAAGTTTTCCCTTTCTCTCAATATTGTCAACCTATCATGGCAAAGTAGACAGTATAAATATCTATCATAATTGATAGTTATTATTTGCAGGTCCATTTAATTTGGCTCGTTACAATACCACATAACATAGAGAAGGATCATTTCACAATGGAGATATTCATCTCTTTTTTTTATCATGCTTTATGGTTTAGTTATGCATTTTCTTGTGCTAAATACAAGACATTTGGGAAAGGGCTGAGGTACAAGGGATGAAGATAAGGTACATGTCACAGACTTGTTTGCATAATTTCAAAATTTATATTGCAAAGTGTTATTCATGGAATCATCTCAACAAAAATGCTTCTATTTGAAAAGTATCCACAATATAGGGTTTGTTAAGGAAAGATGACAAGGTGTGCAAGTGAACAAACCTTCTTATCTGAACCTCTGGTTAGGGAGAACAATAACTGGTGTACACAATGTACAAATACATGCAACTAAACTTACTTTTCTATGATACCTATGGCAACTGAAAGCATGATTGGTCTTAGCAAATGAGCTATTATAGTAAATGCAAAGTTTAAAACATTATTATCATTTGATAGATGTCTAAAAGAAGACGTTACTTTAAAGGCAATGTGACAAAAGGAAATATTTGCCATGCTAAGCTCACTATCCATTTGTCTAAAGTCCTTTTCTAAATTTTAAATATTATATCATGACAAATTTCAACATGTTGAAGAAAAAAAGAAGAGTTAAAGTTTCCTTTTCAATAAGTTCTGCTTGAAAGCCAATTATATAACATGAGAGTTGAAACATATGATGTGCAAGCAGTATCAAAGCACACAAAATAACACCTACATCTTGTAAAAAATAAATCAATATTTTATCGCAGTAAAAAACAAAGATAGCTGAAGCACATCCACACCCACACACATGAGTTAATGAAATAAGTCATATAAACTAAATGTATAAAATTGAAAGACTTCAACTACTCTGAAATGAGTTATCAAAAGAGAAAGTAACAACTGCAAACAACTACATGTATAATTTTCTGTGAGTTCTCTAGTAGAAACCATTGAAACAAAATGAGAAATTACTCCTCAAGAGCAATTTCCCTTTTTACCACAATGATTCTTAATATTTGCGCAAGTTTAAGACAACATTCTCTCTAAAATTAACTTTGAGATAAGCAATATTGCAAAGAAATAAATCATTGGATACATCTCTCAGAGACACTATCAATGAAATCTAATATAACAACATTGTACTTTCATTAAAAATTCTGTTCAAGTTTATCAGTTTTCACTTGGGCAAATATTTTCCCTGAGAGGCTTAATAATAAATTTCTACCAGGTTGCAATAAAAGGCATTTACATCAATTAATAGGATATCTAACCTCATTTGATCACAACCAATTTTGATGAGCTAACAAAAAAAAGCAATAAACCCATTTAATGGCATTGATAAGCTTAGACAAAGAAAAATGGGCTTACCTCAATGACCTTCATCCTTTTGTCATGGTCCTTTTTGTCAAGGTCATACTGTACGGAAAGCTTCACAACTGATGGCCGCTGTTTCTCAAACAACTGTTTGTATTTGTCCTTTTCTTTCTTCACCATGAATGTATGGCTATATTTGTTGGAATCAAGAAATCCATCTGGTCCAACTTTCCTCTCCTGGTCCCTGATAAATAAATAATAAAATTGAATGTGGAGCACAGTTGTCAAATGGTAGAGTTTCAACCTCCGAAAAGGGTTGTGGGTTTGAATCCCTGAGAAGTGGGTTCTGCCTTGCGACCTTTCATTAATCCACATTTGGCGCAAGTATTGGTTATGATCCAGGATGCAGAATCTATGTAAAATGGATTTTTGACAATCGATGTAAAATGGATAAGATTAAACTAGTTAAATTCAACAATTCCCCCTAACACAAATCAATTTAACAATCTACAAGGTGCAAAGTTTAATAGAAGTTACTAATTTAAATCCTGAGAGCATTAATTTGTAAACCAAGCTGCATGGGAAATTTAAAGTTGATATGTCCAAAATAGAGGAAAACTCTTATTAAACAATATCAAAGTTTAAGACCCAAACAACCTGCCTCTGAAAATTACTCAATTGCCAAACTATTCCATTCCTGTTGATTTTGTCCAAAATGACCAAAAAATCAAATCCATGCAAATTGGTTTACGGGTATATAATATGACACTGTGTGTGTAATGCTTATAGTCTTTTGAACTTGAACTACTAAAGAGTTACAAAAATTTAAATTTCTATGAAATATTGGGTAGAAGTCATTAGGCCAAGGCCTGATATGGATAAAATAACCTTGTTTCAAGATCATGAATATCTAAGATTATTGTAGTTTATAACATTTTCTTCTTTTACCTTCTCTTCTATTAATACACAATATGAATACTCATTTAATAGAAAAAAGAAAAGAGAAATAAGGAAAGTCTGTCATAATAAAACATGAATCATCACACAGACTTACTTTAGAAATGCAGCGTATTCTTTACTCTGTTGATTTTTCTGTTCTTCTTCTCGAGGAATTGGGGCACTTTCTGGTCGACGAAGTAAATTATATCGACTGTGAATCAGCCGACTCCTCTCAAATGGTAAGTCGGAGAGCACCATCTCTGTGGTTTGTTATGACAGACAGGAGTCTACTGAAAGGAAAAACAATAGTGCTGTAAACACGTGCATGTTAGCCAAGTTCTTTCTTTTTACTGATTCCATGTTGGGGATATTTTTGTGACTTGTTTAAATTGGAAGCATCAGCAGACACCAAGAAATAGCATGAACAAAAAACATTTTCTTCATTATGATAAGACAATCATTTTGAGAGAGGAAAAAATAGACAATCTGCTCATCAGGAGCAAATCATCCATAAGGCACAGCTGATTCTAAAGCCTTCTAGAATAGATGAGCCAAAGTGAGGTATCATGCAGTGAGAGATTGAATGTTCTATTTCCTTTTTTCAAAATATGACAGACCCGGTAAAATAAATAACAAAGGTCCCCTCCATTAAAAATCAAACAAACAGAAACCTGAAGTTTTCAATAAATCGATAGTAAAAAAAACCAAAGTTCTCAGCATTAGCTATATCATTTGTGGTTTTGCAGAAAAAATGTACTAATGAGATGTTATCAAAGTAATCTATGAATCAAATAACAATACATTCCCTTCGGGTCTTTCTCAAATAAGGAGTGCGAAAAAATCACTTTTTTGTCAATGATTAAGATCTTTCAACAAAATTCAATGATTTTAATCAATTGAGTAGGAGATATATCTTTTCAAAAAAAGATCAATATCTCAAAATGAAAGATTTTTCTAAATGAAAATTCCAACTTACAAAGCTATTCTTATTGTATCTACAAATAATCACATATTACAACCAAAAAAACGCAAAACGATTTTTGTTGAGTTTCAAAAATTACCAATTAAAGGTGAGTTTTATCACAAATTAAAGACAAAATACAATACTATATTTTGAAATAAAATATGAATGCCATTGCAGATACTTGTGAATAATTTATAAATGAATCTGATAATTAAAAGGTTTTCTATTGTTTTATACAGCTCTTGAATGCACAAAGGCTTATGAAAAGTAACAATAAACATATGAAAATTTAAGGATGGCTATAGAAATAGATAACAGAAACTTAGAATAGTCAAGCAACGCAGAATGAGCTTGATTCAAAAAGGGTTTTTCCCTTCAAACCCTTAATTACTCAATACCGGTAATTCCTCACTAGACTCACTTTAACACATCTACTGCAGCAGTCTTTAAAACCTGCAAGCTTCTCACAATGGTTTCTACCCAATATTATAAAGGAAATGTATTTTGATTCAATTTTTTATTTGTCATCAATTTTTAACCAGTCTGTTAAAAAGGAAATCCCTTTTCCAAAAGCATGAATGGTGTAATGCATCTAGTCGATACATATCTGTGTGGTAGGGTGGAATAATGCTCAAGGTATTGCTTTTGAGAAAGGGACTGGGTTTTGAACAGGGAAATAAAAAAGAGCTTACAGCAGACAGATTAAACCCATTCCCCCATAGTAAGCGCCTTTGTATGACATAGTGAAAGGATAAAGATATGGAGCAGTAGATATTTCTAGCAGTAGATATTTCTATCAGGTTGTAGACTATCCTGTAATGAGTGCCATCATAAAGTAGAGATCATTTGGCTTGTGCTGCAAAGGGTTCTGTAATCACCCTCCATAAATCTGGCTACTCTGCATTGCATTCCTTCAAGTTTGGTGGTATAAGTTGCAGCATACCAGCACCTTGTAGCATTGGGTCTTCTGGAAAAACTTGCAATGTTTCTCCTTTGGACTGTGATGGAGCTTCTGGAAAAACTTGCAATGTTTCTCCTTTGGACTGTGATGGAGCTGTCTGTTGTCTTTGATATGTCAAATACATGTCTGAACTATGACAGCTTCTCATGCAAGGGGACATCAAGGTACATATTAAAACTGTTGGCTGCACTTTCTTGTTGTATTTTTTTTTTCAGAAAATCCAAGTCACTTAAAGTGTTTTCGCTTTTTTCTAAAATCAATATACAGCGCTCACTTTTGAGCACTATAGTACATGTTTCCTTGGTAATCTATCAAAACTAGTCAAGGAAGAATATCTCGCTAAGAACACTTCCCTATAGCTACTATGGGCGGCACAGAACATTACATTACCCCTTATTCCACAATGACATACATACATACATACACATCACCACAGTGGGAACTATGACTGTCTACACCAGGTCCTGTTAATGTGGTAAAACCACATACATTTGACAATTTAGCAATTTTTAAATGTTTAACAGCAAATGATGCCATTTTTTTGTGGTATGTAACTTTATTTTACATATATTGTCTTATCAATTGACTTTGAAGGGCCAGTTTGTGACTTAAATCTGAAAGACAGATATCTGATTTTGGTAATTTCCACCTCTATTATGGTCCTTTGAAATTTCGGCATAAGATTGCCCCATCAGAAAATTAAAGGCAATCTTCATGTCAAACTATTTTGACAACACCAAGGGCATGATGTCCACTAAAGTATTTGAAATAAACATGACTGTCCAGTGAACATTACTCCTGCATGGAAGATCGTTACTTCACTTTAAAATAATGATATATTGCAGATATACAGATCAGCCTTTCTTTTTCTAAGAATTTCATTTAACATTGACTCATAATTAGATGGGGTGATTAATGAGTGATCCATTCACATTAAAAATTAATTCTGAATAATAAATGACAACTTACCTTATTGACCAAATGATATATACCGTTAAAAGAACAATTGTAATACAACTGATTTGGCATTTATTGTAGCTTCTAATTGGCAATTTGTTCAGCTAATTGAAAGTAAGTGCCCGTACCCCACCCACATAACCGACATTGCATTAAAGAAATGAGCTTAGATTTCTCCATCAATCATAAAAATAATCTAGTGACAAGTATTCTAATAGGTACATGTTGATAAACTTATGAATATACCTTCAGGTTCTTAGATGTTTCATTCAGTTTATTCCTTTATTAACTAAAATAAGCAGTAGCTGCTGCTGAAACGTTGTTAGGGAAACTTTACCGTAAAATCTCTACACCAAAACAAATTCTAAAACTTTTCATGACGTATTTTTAATACAATTTCTGATAATGTTTTTAATTAACATGAAACATTCATTAGTGAAAATGGTAGTTTAATGAAAATTAGTAAATAAGAATTAGTTATTTGGAGATTAAAAATATTGATGCCTGGCAACCAAATAATTACGCATTTTCGTGGACTATTTTCTTTTACACTTCAGTCACCAATGTTTCATTTTCCGTAAGGTTTCAGACATATATGTCTCGAATAATGTTGGTAGTGTAAAAAGGATTGATATCTAGTTGATGTATCAATTTGAGACACAGAACTTAGTATTTGTCAATAGAGGATTACTATTTGTTGCAGCGGACGCTTTGTTTACATCAAGCGTTATAAGGCGCCAAAATGGAGGAAGAAGTGCCCAGTGGTTCTGATAACATCGTGACTGAATTCAACACTTACGAAGAGTTCCTGAATAGCCAAATTACATCATTGGATCTATTTTATCTTGAAGTACGTGTTTCGAAGATTCTTCATTGCAATAATTTGTTAAGCATCCAATATGCGTGGACAAGGCACCATTCAAGAACAACTTGAGGAATTGTCTAAACATCACTTCTAAAAGGGCATTATTTCCATCTCAACTGATAGGTTTGAGCTGTATTGGTTTGGCTCTATGCCCTATCACGCGTAGTCGGAGAGGTGAACGTTGAATTTCTGAATAAATCTTACCTTAAGATACCTTAGGAGCTTGTTATGGAGGCTGGCGACTGCTTGTCCCCTTTTACATCCAATTCTTCGTTAGTATTTCCGGTAACATATTTACAATCTATCTCAGCATTAAAGATACACACTAATTCCTGGTCTTGCCACAAGCGGTCTAGTCTGGCTTTAGTCAAACCAAATTGATGATATCTGGAAATATTGAGAAAATTTTGCATCAGGCAATTTCTCCAGTCACATCAAACTTTCGAACGGTTCATTTAATGCAGGACGCTGTGACAAAATTTTTGTCGCATCGTTTGAAGACAGATATTGCCAATATAACAGTAAAACATCAAATGACATTACTCACAGTTATGATTTAATCCCTTTTTAATGGATCCATACATGTAACCTGTGGGTATTCCTCATATTAATTTTATAACAACAATTTAATTGACACTAGGTGATGATTTTTCTGCCTGGGATAAACTTCCATTGGGCTTGCGCACATGAGTGTGAAAAACCTAATTTAGTGTTTTCAATTGTTTAATGTCAATTGACGCCATTACTTGGTGGTATATAAGTTTATTTAACATATCTTGTCTTATCATTTGACTTTGAATGGCCGTTTTGTGCTCTAAATCCAATAATCAGAATTTGGAAAGTCCGACACTATTTAGATCGTTCGAAATCTCAACGTTAGTTTACCCCATCAGAAAATAAAAAGCAATCTCAACGTTGAATTATTTTGACTAGACTGGCTTCAAAACATTTAACTGTGTGAGCATCCATAAACAGATTCTGGAAGGCTATTCCATAAGTTCAAGACTCTTTGGGCGAATGAATACTTTCTTGTATCTTTTGGGGGATTTTATTTTACAACCTTCTTGTCTTGTCTTTTACTGCTTACTTTCATTCTTTACTTCTACATATACTATCTGCCACTTAATCTCTTATATCTCAGTGCACTATTGAAGAATAATCAAGTCTGATAGATCAATGTAACAATGTAGATCTACGTAACACTGAACGAAGATGTCATAATTTTTGCTGCCACTGATGAATCAAACTGAGCAGGGACTTACCAAGACACAAGATGTTTCCTTTTTAAATGTTCACAGTTGTTTTTGATGCGAATACTTTTTTCAATTTGATTTATGCCGATGAAGATTGTTCACTGATATTGATAATTGTTATAAATACCAACAAGGAAGAAAATTTGTTTCTACGATTTACCATTATAAACCAGAAATAAACAGAGACTGTGTCTTAAAAACTACAACACCGTAATAAAAGACAATAATGGTGATATAAACTACACCATCGTAATGAACAGTTGATGTTTCTATACATTTCTTGTTAATTAATTTCCATGCGAAAAGCAGATTTACAGCTTGAATATCATTATTCAAGTGTTTTGTTTGCGTACATCTAGAATGCATTAATTTGAGATTTTTAATATTTCAGGATGAAGAACTTGCAAGACAATTGGTTGAGCTTGGATATCGTGGAAGTGGTGAGGTCCTCAAGCGGGAAGAGTTTGAAGCAAGGAAAGCTGCTGCAGAAGCAAGTCGGTTATCAAAAAGAAGTCAACAAAAGTATGCTTTTTATTTTTATATAGGAACTCATTTGGTGAATTTCTGAAAATATTTGCTTTTGATTGATACCCCTGAAAGGAATCAATTAAGATATTTGGGACTCAAAGTAATGATATGTGATGGCTGGGTAGATACAGAAATGCAATGTAATATTGATAATGGGTTTGTAAAGAGCACCTGTATCGGAAACCCCTGAGGACATGTTTTAAACTTTATTCATGAGTTTATGTTCATAACTTGATGTCAAACTCAGACTATTTAGCTTGATTGAACTTTTTTTTTTAATGAGAATGAAAAGAAATCAAACTTTGAATTATGTAAACTTTTGGTTTGAATGTCAAATCATTTCTTTTTTTTACATTTAAGAATTTCGAAGACTTTGCAGCACAACTATCATTAGCATAACCCGAGTAGATATTTCTTGATATAGAACATTTAACCAAATGACAATACCACAGTTGTGACTGAAGATGCCTGGAGGATATATTTTCACACAAAAATAAATTTGCAGATGAAACTTTATATCCAAGATTTATTTAGTAAAGGATTAATAAAATATCTTTTCTTTTTCTTACAGAACGTTAGCACACACTGGAAAAGACATCAGAAATCCCTTTTTAAAAGCTCTTGCATCAAAAGAAGAAGCAAACAGAAGTGGGAAAATGACAGTATGTAAATTTATATAAATATTCTATAAACAGTTATGCCTTTATTGTGGGTTTATTTTAGCCCTTAGAATGCTGGGTAAATTTATAAAGATCATTGTTTGTGTCTTCTCCTTTTTAAAACTGTAAATATTGGCTTAATGTTGATGAGGAAAGATACTCAGACTAGCAAACAGGTTAGATCACAGGTCAGCTGCCAATTTACTTGACAGCTGACCTGGATCTAACCTTTTTGCATAAGCATGCAGTCAGTTCCAGCACTATAAGGAATATTACAATAAATCTCACTTTTGTTACAGACTTCCTATAGCCATTTAATGAATCTATCAATAAGGTATGTTTGAGACAGGTGTAAATGAAAAGTATTTTGAGAGTTAAGTGCAAGACTATAGAAAGTGCTTCACAAACATGAAGTACTTTCTGTAGTTTTGCACTGAACCCTCTGTTTACAAACACATAACGTTGAATCAAAGCAGTTGCAATAGATTAGGTTTAGCCATTATGGAATGCATTACAACATATTCTTTCCAAAACTTTTCATGAGCTTTGTCTCCTCTTGTCACACTGGGTATATAAGTGTAAGAGAGTTGATAGAAAAAGCATTGGAGTAATGGATTAACATGTGTTTGTGTAAAATAATTTTCATGAAAATGTAGAGAAGACATTGGTTATAACTATTATTTTATGTGATTTCTTGCACATCACTTATCATAAGAGTGATCCCCCCCCAAAGAAAATGTTTAATGTCTGACCCTATTAAGAGCTCTTTGAAGTACCTCACAGTTAAAAGAACATTTCAAATTCTTTTTTCAGACTATTATTTTTATCCGAGACAAAAATGTAAGAGGCCAGGAAATTTCTGGATACATAGATTATGCCCATAGACTGAAGACAGAAGATTTTGAGCCCTATTTTGCTGGTCGCAAGAGACTGCTACCAAGGCCATCAGACCTCAGGTAGGTTATTGTAGTACATCAAAGGCTAAGTGAATAATTGTAGTAAGTAGCTTAAACTAATTTATTTCACATCAATTGTGAAACATGTTCTTACAACTTAGATTAATCATTCTCAATTCTGCTTACTGGGTCATAACCAGTACTTGCGCTGAATGTAGATTGATGAAAGATCGCAAGGCAGAATATGCTACTCAAGGGATTCGATTCCAGGACCCTTGTGTCTGGAAGCTGACACTCTATCCTTAGACCACTGTCCTGCCTTACAGTGCATCAAGCTTGTGAGGGACTTACTATAGTCCTTCACTGAAACCTCAATATGGGAGTTTTTTCACTAGTCTATTATTGAAAGCCACAGTTATTGGAGGTGACCATACAGTATTAAAGATATGATTCTCTTATTTATGTAGCAAACCAAGAAAAAACCCTCAAAGATACAACCACGTCCAATCAGTGGGAAACACTTTTGTCCACTGATCAGTTGTTTTGTCTATTTATATACCTGCATGGTCTCTATAACAATGCATTAGGTTACCTAATTTGCATAAAGTTACCTAATTTGCATAAACCTTCTGAGAACATAATATTACTCCAACTCATCCTGAGTCTTGGCCCTTGGAAGATACTTGGGAAAGGCAACTCTGATACATGTATATGGAGAAAACTTCCTCCCTCTGCTATGTCCAATGTAGGGAACCAAGCAAATAAACCTGTCAAAGACACAATCACATCCAATCAGTGGAAAACACAGTAACTGTTGTCCACTGATCAGTTGTGTTGTCTATTTATATACCCGCATGATCTTTATGATAATGCATTAGGTATCCTAATTTGCATAAATCTTCCAAGAATGTTTCAGTTCCATAGGAACGCTTACATTTACCCTACTTTGTTGTGGTTTTGGAAATAGATTTAATTAAACCTTTATCCATGACATGTCATTTGTCTTCAAAAATCGTTTATTTATTGATTAATATATAAAGCACATGGGTTTCTAAAGTATTCTAGTGTAGATGTGTCAAATGAGGTACTATGGAGTAGAAGGATGTTCAACATACTGTGACAAAATGTCATTTTGACCTATTAATTCTTGAAATTTGAATCTTTTTTATTTATGTATAGTTTTTACAACTGGGAGACACAAACTTCTACATCAAATCCGACCCCAAACTACCAGGTGATCGCTGAAAATGCATCAGGACTTCTATTTAAAAACAAAAGAGACAGAAAAATAATCAATGTTGACCCAAAGGTAAGGAAATGCTTTGGTTTGAATTGTTTTTATCTGCTTATTTATCAGGAACAAAACCAGGCATACCAAAACCCTTTCAGGATACAGCATAAGAATCTGAATATTTATTCAAGTTTTGTCTGAAATCTTGGGAAATCATATTGTACAGGCCAAAGGAAAAGTTCATAACCACTAAGCAGGATTTTCCCTTGACCCCTTGATTTATGCTAATTCGGGGGACCCCTTACATAAAAAATGTGAAAGAAAAATAATGGTATTTAGGGGGTCATATCAAGGGATTTGGGGTCATTCATTATGTAAGTTGGCGAACAAGGGGAACCCTGACCATGTGTATTACTCTGTTAAGTTTGTTGGGGACTGCTGTTTGTGTTTGTCTTTGGTATAGCTTTTGGGACAATTGTTCATAGTATTGTAATATGCAAAAGTATTTAAACAAGTAGCATTAAGTATGAGGAGAGTAAACACTTCATAATACCTAATTTTGATGAATCTACTGTGGAAGTTTCTATAAAGGACCACTGTAACAAAAGAATGAAATGTTCCTAATGAGCAAATAATACTTTTGTCAGCATGATTCATTCCAAATGTCATAGGAAATGTTTTGTTTTGGTTTACATCATCTTTTGTTGTGCTCAGTTTTGATCAGTCGTGAATTCCAGTATGGGGAATGTCTTAACCCACAGAGTACTGGGTAATTTTCTAAAAATAGATTTTTGTGTGTCATCTGCTTATCAAAACCTTGAATATCTGCTTAATTTTGATGAGGAAAGATACTCAGAGTAGCAAAAAGGTTAGATCATAGGTAAGCTGCCAATTTATTTGGTGGCTGGCATAGATCTAACCTGTTTACATAAGCATGAAGTGGGTTCCAGCGCTGTAAGGGTTAAATAGATAAAAATGTTTCATTTCAGATTCCAAGCCCCGGGGATAATTCCACAAGGACAGTGATAACATTTGATGAAGAAGACGAAGCTCCAAAATACACACAAGTGGTTATATACGATCACATCACAAGAAGAAAAACATAAGATGTGTCATGCTTTATACCATGTGATTATGTTATTTGCTGAAACTGTGATATCATGTGTTGTTATTTAGACTATTTCTTTTGTGTTTGTGAATGGAAAGTTGGCAATGAAAGCAATGAACTTTTTCAAAGTTTCATCATATGCATGTTTACACTGGCACAAGAAAAGAGAAATAAATTGTAAAATAAATATGTTTTGTAAATACCTAGGATATATTTGTTGGCGTTATCATATACAAATAAATTTACAAAATTGCAAGTAATTTGCAGCAAGTAGTATATAAATGAGGAAAATTTATTACTTGCTTAATCCTGATTTTTTTGTCATCTACTGCGCTGGTGTCCAGGTCACTGGTCCTGGCAGCAGTCAGCCAGATGTTCTACTTCGAGTATACCCAACTTGGTGTAGAATTCCGATCTGGAGTCATCGTTTTGTTTGACTCCACAGATTCAGCACCATGGCTTTATCTTTCCTGCGGAGTCTCTGTAGGTCAGCAGCTGTGGGAGCCCAGGTCTCACTCCAGCATAGTAGAGCAGAGCACATACAAGCAACAAATACCCTCCCATGATACGGCAGTGCGACATGTATTGATGTTAGTCTTGGTAGTAGATTACTAAATTAGCCCCGTGCTGTGCAGCACCTTGTGAAGATGGCAAGGCTGCAACCACCAGCTGCACTAGCTCAATCCTGATTTTATTAGTCAATCTGCTATAAGGGTCTTGTGTGACCCAGTGATTAAGGAGGTGGTCTTAGTGCTTTGGGGTTTCAGGTTAGAATCCCCTAATTTGAAATCACACAGCCTCTCTCCACATTGGTTCAAATCCCATCGAAGGCATTTTGATTTTCATGAGAGGCAGTCTCCCAACTGACTTAGGGAATACCGAGTTCTACCCAGCTTGAACAGCCCTTATAGATTGGATTAAGGGGCCTCCGTGGCCTAGTGGTTAGAGTACAGAACTTGAAATCACATGGCCCCTCTCCGCGTGGGTTCAAATCCTGAGAGGGATATGGATTTTCATGAGAGGCAGTCTCCCGACTGACTTACGGAATGCCGATGGTTCTACCCGCCTTGACCAGCCCCTATGGGCAGTTGAGTATGGGGTCTTCCTCCATCATTGATAGTCGGCATCGCTACATAACTGAAATAATGTTGATGTGATGTAAAACCCATATAAAAAAAAAAAAAAAGATTGGATTAAAGGTCCATATCGCCACAGCTGAAGGCCAGAAGAAAAAAAAGGGGCATTTCCTACTATCTACCCTTTGAATGCTGGGTAATTTTCTAAAAACCTATGTTTGTGTTGTATGCTTTCCAAACCCTTAAATATCTGTTAAATTTTGATGAGGAAAAACACTCAAGACTAACAAACAGGTCAGATCACAGGCCAGCCTCCAATTTACTTGGCGGCTGGCTGGATCTAACCTGTTTGCATAAGCATGACGTCTGTTCAGGCATTAGAAGGGTTAAGATTCACAAAAATCATTTGTAAGAAAGGATTGGAACAGGAAAATGTTTTTAAAATAGTGTATGCATTGGACAGGACCAAAGAAAAAAGAGAGGAAAAATCTATTAGAAACCAACATTTTATTTATTCCATAAGAATAACCAACATGTATGTATCCACCAGGAATTTCTGGTGGAATGTATACATAATATATACAATATATAAAATAGTTTATATTTTAATTGACAATAAATATTTCTTTAAATAAACAAGACATTCAAAGCAGTCTTTCAATCAAAGCAAACCAATAAAATACAAAAACACTCTGAGAAACAAATGCATTCTACACTGTATTTTAAATCTTTCACTTCATAAAAACCCTAGTTTTTATCAAACATTTAAGTCGGAGAAAGGAAAACACCAGAAACTATAAAGTACATAGTTTCGTCATTTAATTGTTTACCTGATATTTTTCTCCACCGATGGACACATTCTATAATGTCCACACTTGAAAGAATTTGAAAACACCAAATGAAAGAAAATAAAATTGAAAGATATTTCTTGTGAAATATACAAATTGTTATTGGATGACCAATACCTAAAATAGGGCAAAACTTTGAAAGGAATAAAGTTTCATAATAAAACTATGGGTAACTCTTCCTTATTTTTATTTCAAAAAGTGCAAGTCAAGTATTGTTTTAACTGGCAACAAGTCATCTTACATGGAAGAGACCTTTCAGTGGTTATTTTTCCATATTCAAACTAAATAAGTTAAGGAAACATAATGGCAAAATGTAAACTATATCATTGAGGATAATTTACAATCTTGTCACTAACTTTTCTTAAATATGTAGAATATACATTTTCTTTAAAAAAAAATGAAGTGTTCCTGCAAATGACTTATTTCATATTATCTGCCACAGTACTCAATTAAAAATCAACGTGGGTCATTAATGGTTCATGCCCGCCTACATACAATTCACCAGAGAGTTTGATTACCGGCAATTCCCAACAAAAATGATTATTACACAATTACAACTCAAATAGAGAGGACTTGGACCCAGACTGTGAAATTAGCCCCTACCCTCAGCAAAATATGAATTGATGGTCTGATCAACAAATAAACTAGATGATGATGATAGTGATGATGATTTCGAATTTGAACAGATAAAAGTTAATCTACAAACCTTTCAAACTGACTACCATTGATATATTAGAAGTTTTAACATTACTCTGCTAAATAAATCCATTTCAAATGGTAAAGAATTTCTCATAGAAAACTTAACAAAGATCAATTCTATATGACTGTGTATGTTCACATGATATATATCAAACTTCTACATGCTACAAACAGGATAAGGAGAAGCAATCATATTGCTAAACATATAAACCTATGATAAATCTTGCCACAAACAAATTACCTTTAAACACCCATTTCCCTTACACAATCAACTTTCAATATCTTTGCAGTTTAGAACATGCTAACAAATTGTGACAGAAAAGAGAAAAGTAAAGATTTTGGCTAAAAAATATGTTTTAAGTATCAAATAAAATTTCAAAAGGGAATCAGTTTTTAAGGAATGCTTGTTGATTATAGACATAAATTGTTTTAATGCTTTTTGCAACAGGGACATTGTAAAGGCTTTAAAACAGCGTGTGTTTAGCCTTTTTTTTAATTGACTCCATCATGTTCTAATTAAGATGTTTCATTTTTTTTTTCCTCATTGAGGCTAAAATTTAATAATCATGTTTTTTTTAATGGCTTGTAATAAAAGCCTGTTTTATTTTACTAGGTCAACACCCGCTTCCCTAAAATATTGCTTGTTGTGAGCATTTTCTCCTTTGGTCTCAATGGCTTCCACTTATTTGCCAAAAGGAAAGCGTTATTTTTCATACTAAAGAATTGACTTCCTCTCTTGTTTTCAGTTTGGACCAGTCTTAAAATCCTAATTGAGAGAATGAATGAAGGTAGAATATCCATAATCTACCATTTTTAAATTCATTCTTTCATCAGATTACTTCTGTAGATCTTGGTTAACCTCTGTCAGGGTTCTGAACTATTTGTTTAATGCTAATAGTTCCAGTTCAGACCGAGGTAAACTGAAAAAGACCAAAGTAATCTAACCAAAGAATGAATTTCAAAATGGTTGATTATGGGTATTCTACCGTAACATTGTTTTGAGCAGAGATTAACACGCTCTGTATTCAAAACCTGCAAAACCCTTCATTAGATACAGTTACAATTTACATTTCATATTTATGCTGGAAATATATTAACATAATTATTTATGATGATAATTCAAACCATAAGTTTAAAATTATTTATTCTACATTGTTTGTGACGGAAGCTTATGGCTTTTTACATAATGGCTGCTTCATAGATACTTAACCAGTACCCATGCACATTTGTAGTCTAATCCCAGCATTTTCGCCTATCTACTAACGGGAATCAAACATAAGTACCAGAGGCTGATGCTCTACCACTGCACCCCTGTAATTTGCCTTTTTATCCTTTTATGGTTTCTTCCCAATATCTCAACTTAAAAAAAAATCTTTTTTGTTTTTCATATTGTTTTTGTTGTCTGTTGGTTATAAGAGCATCTATGGACAAGGCTTATTGTATTGCACTTCACGAGGAGATTAGGAGGTTGAGTGCTAGCTCTGTCCTAATAGATGTGTTATCTGAAATGAAAAAAAAAATGGAACCTTCTCAGTCATAGATTAAACATGTGAAAATGAAATAAAGGCCTATGAACGCATGTTTCACCAAGGAGTTTATTCTGAATGAAAATGTAATCATTAATTGAACATTCCCTTGATCTACTGATAAGCTGCGTACATATCTTTGTAAATAGTGTAAGGATAGGACAAATTGTCCCAAAATCTTTTTTCTAACAATATCAGGAGAATCGATTCCAAAGTAATAACCAACATTCAATAGTTGACAAAAAGTATTTGTGAAGGAGATGATGAAATATTAACGTTCAAACTGAATAAATCTGTACCTGTGCTTTATACATTTCCTTTACATCTGCCAAGTCAAGTCTGAGCTCATTCACCTCTTCCACTTTCTCTCCATACATTTGTAATAATGCATTGTACCTCTGGTCCAGTTCCTGCAAAAAGCATATTTATCATTAATAACTTTCATTAAAATTATTTTTGGTCAATAACTTGCAAATGTTGTCTACTATAAAGGCAAGCACCGCATCAAACTCATTTCATCATATGGGATATTGTGAAAGGGAAAATTTGGCACTAAAAGTCAAGAACAATCATATAGTATGAAAAATAAATTAAAACCATTATATCAAAAGAGGAATTTGATTGATGAAAACAATATCTCCTTTTGTCACATTGCTTACTTGAAAATAATTCTTCTACAGTAGTTTGGGTAGAACATACATATATAAATTAAAGAATAATATGGTTGATGTTTTAATACAGAAATTTCTTCATCTGTTACACTTGCTTCTAAAGCATTAAAAAGGAATGGGTTCTAGTGAAAGCAAAGTGAGAGAACAATAAACCCAAGTGAGCAAATTATTGCTCTGTATAAATGCTTTCCTATACCATCCTTTATTGCCTAAAACAAACTTACCGCATATTGGGTCTGTAAAGCAGGCAACTCCTTCACTTTATCTTCCAGGTCATCGTTCATGTTACTCAGATTGACCAGCTCTTTAGCCATGGATTCCCTTGTTCTCTCCAGACTACGAATCTCACCCTGTATATACAATGTAAACTTGCATTAAAACATATAACAAAATCTGGTTTTGTATAAGTTTTCATCTATTACCAAATGAAGAAACGAGCATTTTCTAATATTAAAATGGATGTGGTTAGTTAGGGATAAATCATTTTTTATACCAAGACCTGATTCCCAGTTGTATAAGTATGCTAGTTATCAAGATTGCCATTGAACTGGTGTAGTGGTTGATGTTGAAAGCTACAGATATGTTACCCAACCATCAACTAATCATTTCATTAATCCTGTCCCAAACAACAATTTTTCGACTTTTCCAAATTGAAAGAGTTTGCAGACGACAGTTCAAAATGTGATGAAAATGGAAAATAACCTTCTGGTAGGGCAGAAAACATTGTGGAAAAAAATTGCTCGTTACGAGCAATTTCTCCTTTTCCAACAATGTTTTCTAAAGTTGTCTTCAACAAAGTTGTCAAATGTCGTTATTGTTTGGGAAAGGGTTAAGGAGTACCCTTTGCCTTAAAATTACATACTCTAGCCCAGTACTGGTAAACTGCCAGAGAATCACAAATAACTGTTTCCATGAAATAACTATTCAACCCTTATAGTGTTGGAACCCACTTCATGCTCATGCAAAAATGTTAGATCCAGGAAAGCCGCCAATGACTTGGCAACTGGCCTGTGATCTAACCTGTTTCCTACTCTGAGTATCTTTCCTCAATAAAAATAAGCAGATATTTATGGTTTTGGAAAGCAGATGACACAAAAATCTATTTTTAGAAAATGTCCCATCATTCTAAGGGTAAATTGTATAATTATCCAGTGAAGTAAAGTAATTAAACTGTACCTGTAAATGACTTATCTCTCCGTCTCGCAGCTTGAGTTGTGACTGTAGATTCTCCAGTAGATTGGCAGCCCCACTCTGTCTCAAGGCTTCATACAGACTCTGCTTATTACCATTGGGTGATGAGAGGAAAAAACTTCTGTCTATCTCCTCCTGTAAACAAAATATAAAACATCAATACATAATATAAGGGGTTTATTCCAAAACTTTAAGAAGAACCTTCACAAAGTCAAAGGACTAAATATACATACATGCATATTTTTTTTTATTATTGTTTTTGTATATAAAGTCAACAACTCTTTAGTTAAATTGTGATGTCTGCTTCAAAATGTATGCAGGAAAATAGCCTACTCAATTATCAATATGGGTATTTCAAACTGAGGAGAACCATGGAAATTCCATTAGTCTTCCAGTAGACTGTGTCTCATTAAAAGCCAACAAACACAGAAGGAATGCCATATAATCTGAAGAAATCTACTTAACCATGAGGCCCCAAAACTGGTTTCTATCTAATATCACAATTATTATTGTAGTCAGCTGTTGCTTTAAACAAAGACCAGTCACAAAATCCCAAATGAGGGAATTGGTTATTTAACCCTTAAAAAGCTGGGTAATTTTCTAAAAATATATTTTTATGCCGCCTGCTTTCCAAAACCTTAAATATTTGCTTGACTTTGATAAGGAAAGATACTCAGAGTAACAAACAGGTTAGATCACATATCAGTCGCCAATTCGCCTGGATCTAACCTGTTTGCATAAACATGAAGTCGGTTCTAGCACAATAAGAGTTAACACACACAGTACCTGAGTGATGGACTGGAATGATTGTTCATGCATACTGCCTGCAAGACTGCTCTGTCTGGATACAGACACAGGTGAGGGGGTATTTCTGACAGGTGTCCCCCGTGATTTACTGCGCTGTAAGTCTTTCTCCTGTAAATATCAAACAAATAACTCCCTGTTATTGTTGGCCAACATTCCCCATCTGTTGACATGTCTCATTAGCATGAATTGCACGCTATACTGAGTAGCCAAAAATATCCTCGGAGCCGTCTGTAATTTTCGACCATGTGGTTTGTGCTTGTGCATTATTTGATAAATGCTACCACGCTTACCTGTTGATATATAATGCATATAGCTCTTTTGGTTATCTACTGTGTTAGGAAGACTGGAGAGTATTGAATATACCATGTCATAATTATTCTTGCATAGAGGGCAACACACAGCGAGTGTTGGTCAACAATAACATCAAACATAAAAAAAAAAAATTCCTGTAAACATCAAACAAAAATCTCCCTGTAAATGTCAAGCAAACAACTCCCTGTAAATATCAAACAAACAAATCCCTGAAAATACAAACAACTCTCAGATAACATCAAACAATCATCTCCCTGTAAATATCAAACAATCAACACTCTGTCAACATCTAAAGCCTTGAGAATTTGCAACTTTGCCAAGTGCTGCATATAAATATATATATATATATAAAAAAAATAAGGATACATGAAAGTATGAATTGTTAAGTTTGAATCGGTCAATGATTTGATAAACATTATACATTACCACATACCTTGCCATTGATTCAATAAGGCAAAAAGACCCCAAAAACACAACATAAGTTTGAATATCAACCAATGTTCAAATAAAAAGATGAAATTTACCAAGTCTCTGATTTGTTCCTGAAGCATTGTGGATTTCTTCTTCTCTTGTTCCATTTTGGATCTTTCAACATCAAGCTGTGTTTCTAATAATACCTGAAAAAAATGAATGTTCAAGGGTCAGAGAGAACTCTGCTACATTTAACTAGAACAAAACTAATTACTAATTAATTTTGTATGTTTGAGAAAAAGAATATAACTATCAATAAAAATAATTAGATATAACAAGTTAAACACATAATCAAATACTTGAAGCAAGGATCATTCTAAGGTGCATCTATTCAAAACGTCTATTCTTTTTCACACTTAAGTACAAGTTTAAATCATATACAGAGGGCAAAAGAAAAAAACTAGTTTGCTCTTAGAGAATAAAATTTGTCAACATTTCCTTTTGTCACAGATCCTTTACACCTTTGATCATGTTGGAATGTAAGCCCATCCAAATAAAAAACAGTAAAAGATCATAATAATTTGTAGGATGACCTTAATTTCCAATGAGATTCTGGATGGAAATCAATGTTAAAGAAGAAATAATCACTTTAAACAATGTATCAATCCGGTGGCAGGCGTAATAAAAACAGTTTGAATTATCGTCAAAATTGCAACCCTCAAGTTGAATGAAGTTTAATGAAGAGAGGAGAAATGTCTTTTCCAATTGACCTTACGACATAGAGCAGTTAACCACGCCCACCGTAAATAGGGGAGGTCACTCTTATTTTCTCCGACATTCTGAGTGAAATAGCGTCAATGCACAGACTAGGATCCCTGTTTGACATTGCCGATGATTTCGGATATTCTTATTTGAAATCGGAAATATTCTTACAAAATAAGCACCTGCCTTTATTGCTGGATAATATGTAAATAGCATGACAATTTGTAAAGATGATGGTATATTTTGAGCGTTAGCAGAGACATTTAAAACATCTCTGTTATATATCTCTATGGCGTTGGGGGAGTGATTTACCCCAGCAGTTTGGGGTCCGATTGGCACCAAACACGATCCATCCAAAGTCCGATCAGACTCGGATCCGAACGACATTGGTCCGTTCGACACTGGTTTGACCGGACCTTTAAAATGACCGTATTTCATACTACTTCAAAACAGTTAATTTGCAGTAAAGTTAACGAACAAAATCATCTCGTTTTGATTCTTAGACGGTTTAGATTTTTATTTTACTAAATCGGCGTATATCCTGAATGATTCAAAACGCAGACCTACCAATGTTGTCATGCTAAAAATGGTATAATAGTGTTGATCATGTTGAGACAATGGTGTTAAACAATTGCTGATAGGAACAATCAATATTTTGTTGTCAAATAGGTTAATAATGAAGGCTTTCGAACATCTTTTGTATGCTACTCAATGGATGATTGTCGGTTTTTCTACTTGATTACGAACTAAGGGTCATTTTACCAAACGAAATATTTTCAATTGTTCAAAATTTAAAGAGTTTGCAGATGTCATTTAAATGAAGATGATGGATGAATACTTTTCTGATAGGGCAGACCATAATGGTGGAAAAGGATGACTTGCTCGTTAAGAGCAATTTTTCCTTTTCCCACAACATTTCCCTAGTTGTCTGTAACAAAGTAGTCAAATGTGGTTATTGTTTGGTAAAGGGTTAACAAACCTCGATTGTTAAAAAGGATTAAGGGTTTCGACGCTAATTAACATCAATCTGACACAATTACACTTTATGGTCAAGTCACAAACCCTTTATTGTTTAGCCGGTCGGCGGTCTTTGTAATCAACCACTGGCTACCAAGAGTGTGTTTTACAACATATTACAGCAACATTAGATTCTTTAAGCTATTCGGATAAAGTTGCAACAACGAGCTATGGATTTGTTTTGTTTTTAATATCTTTTAAATTTGGATACGATACATCGATCATTACAGGTAGGTGGATTGATGGGCTATAATAACAATGTTAATTAATTATTTAAGGTGCTCTTAGGGTCCATTTAAAAACAAAATCAATTAATTAAAATCCAATTTGAAAAATTTGTATATATCCAACTTGAAACCATGTCCTCTCACAACATTATCGATCAATATTGTATTTTAGTCAACATTTGATTCATTATCAAATGCAACTAATAACATTCGTCATAATGTATCAATTCCGTTTTTTAAAAACAACAATATTTCATTTTCAAACGAAGATAAAAGACAACAATAAAAATTTACTAACATGTGAAAGAAAAATAGAAAGAAAAGAATAGTTCATACTTCTATTCTTTACATCGTTTTATAAATTAACTGTTTGCATATATTTACTAATTGCGTGTAGTTCTCAGTCATTTCACAATATATGTGACAGATTTTGGAAACGGGATAAACTCTACTTCACCCACAAGTCTCTCCTTATATATAATTTCTCTATAATAAGTACTTAAACAATATCTTAAGCAGTATTGAAGAAGAAAAATCACAGCACAACAGTGCTATGTATTGACGGTGTCGCACAGCGTGTCGGAGAAAATGGCGGATAGCAACCGAAGTGTTCGCTGATTGGTCAGTTCCAGCTGTCAATCAAAGTCTGTCGTAAGGTCAATTATATGCCAACCATGGCAAGGTTGGAAAACCGACATAAAATATAAATTGAAACTCTACTTTTTATTTTCTATAAAATGAAAGTTCACCATACAATCGTAACTATTCAAAATATGTTGAAACTTGCTTCTTAACTGATATTACATGTTGTTTAATGCCATGTCAACAATTTTAAAGTTATATTAAGGCTTTCCTGGATCCACCAGTACTAGGCTAGGGCTCTGAAGTTACTTGCACGAGGACACTCCCACGAAACGCTTCTTAACAGAACTCCTTTCTTAATTGAGGAGTATATTGGTTGTGAATTAGGGATTACTATCTATACCTTTTCTTTTTTCACATCTGAAATCTCTTGCTGTAATTGTTGTTTCATCACCCCAAGCTGGGCTGCTTCGCTACAAAAGATTGAAACTTATTTAATAATTTATGTATGGACATGATTATTAATTTAGACACACCTGCAGAAGCAGACATAGAAATTTATTTCAACTTCATGCAGAAGTTGCTTCTAACTGAGAGAGAGAAAATATTAATTATTGGGTGTGCGGCTGACTCTCCACATAGTTTTAGGGGGTCAGCTTAATTCATATATGAATTTTACTGACCCCTAAAAATCTGTAAAGGGTCAGCCGCACACCCAATAATTGATTAATTTCGTTTACCTCTCTTTTAGCAGATTTTGTGACATTTTTTTTCTGACCAACCAAAACGAAAAAACTGGGATAATAATCTTAACATTTTGATGAATCGAAAATAAACAAACATACTTCTATCTATTTAGTTTGACAACTTCTATTTCAAGAAATTTCTATCTTGATAAAAAAGAAAGAAATATACACATTGTTTTTCTTTTAATTTTTCTGTGAATAATAAATTGGCAGACATACCCAAAAATAATCGAATCAGTATTTAAAACACACCAACGCCGTTTTGTTATCTTTATTTCATTGGTCACAATGCGTCACATGGTGACCCCCAAAATTTTTCTTACTAAGGCTGTTTGGTTTATTGAGTCAGTATGTGACGTGTCTTGGCCAATGAAATGACTTGAAATTTTGGGGAGGCAAAATAAAAAGGTTTCCTTTCTCTTACTGTTGTTTGGCATCCTCTGAGATTTCCACTTTACTCTTTAACATCTCTAACTGTGCAGTCGTCTGGGATTTCTCTTGTCTCAATCTTGAGTTTTGTGCCTCGAGTGTGGAAACTTTTGTGCTCAACTCCATCAACTGATCATTGGCACTTCTCTCTTTCTCAGTGACTACAGCCAGCTGGTTTTGTACCTCACCTGTAAGAAAATGGTATCAGTGATATCATAACCTTTAGAATGTGTGGTAATTCTCTAAAATTAGATTTTGGTGTCATCTGCTTTGCAAAACCTTAAATATCTGCTTGATTTTGTTGACGAAAGATATGCAGATAAGTAATCAGATTAGATCACAGGCCAGAAATTGGCGGCTGGCCTAAATCTAACCTGTTTGCATAAGCATGAAGATGGTTGCAGCACTTTAAGGGTTAAAGCCATGTCAGCACTATTTCAGTTATGTTACGTATTATTTGGTTTCACTATTAATAGACCTCTAACATCTCTTGCTAAAATACACTCCCAAGTAGCCTGAGATATCAACAGGGCTTGATCCACGGACTCCAGAGTCCACTTCCTTGAACACTGAGACACACATGACCCCCATTCAAATTGTTTGACATTCATAGCTTATAATTCATTCAAAAAAGAAGATTTATTTGCAAAGAGCAGTTATTCCTCTCATCTTAATTAAACATGACAATGTTGTCTAATCATGAATTTGACACTAAATATCTCCAATCTTTCCAAAGTTGAAGCACATTTTAAAGAAAGCAACATAATGCAACTGATAATGTAACCCATGGAACAGTTTTGGACTCTGGAAACCGGAAGCAACATAATAAGGTAGCCAAATGGGAATTCATGCAAAATTGACCTATTTACATTTGCCATCATTTATAAGTAACCTTACTACCCTCTAATGAAATGAATAATTTGTTTTCATCTTATTGATTTCCCTAAGTAGAATAATTATGTCATTGAAGCAAGCATCATTTATAAATACTGGTGGCGATAGCTTGTAAATAAATACAATATAATTGGTTTGAAGTCGTTTAAATTCAAATCCCTTCTATAATTCATTTAATTTGCTGCATATTAATGTAAAATGGGATAACATGAAAATGTTATCAGTTTGAGATTGTTAGATGAAGCACTGTTTAACCATTGCAGAGTTTTTTGGTAAGAGCTTTTGTCAACATACTTAGTCTATCAGACAAGTTCTTCTCTACTTTCTCCCATGTAGAAGACTGCATATTAAACGTGGATTGTAGATTTTCTATCTGTCTCAGGAGAGGGCGAGTTGCTGAAAGATTAAATGGGTAAAGTAAATGTTGATCTTTATAATCACATACTCTTCTAATAACTAAACTTGAGTCAACAATAAGTTTCCTCTAAAAGATAAGTTTGAATGCCTTGGCAGCTTAAACCAATCTAAAATGTTCCTTAAACAAAGGAGAGAAACATTTATTTTTGACGGGTTTGACTGCATTTTTTCAGTACAGGAAGGAATGTAACCTCATCAGTGTCAGCCCAATGGACAGAACAAATTAGAAATTGAGTATAGGAAAATCTAGCCGCCTGCTGCCCAACCCAGTGACTGGGACTCCCTCAACAAATGACAAATAACTTCAGGATTGAAAATCTAGCCGCCTGCTGCCCACCCTAGTGACTGGGACTCCCTCAACAAATGACAAATAAATTCAGGATTGAAAATCTAGCCGCCTGCTGCCCACCCTAGTGACTGGGACTCCCTCAACAAATGACAAATAAATTCAGGATTAAGTTAAGTAAATAAGTAAAGCTATACCAACAGTTTTATCAGGGCTTACTGGGATGCAATAATGAGCTGTGGTGGCAAAATGGTATGTGTCGGGTACAAGAGACTAGGTCTCAGTCACAATGGATGTTGATCGACCCTTTCACCCTGAAGTGTCCTTTGTCAAGACACATATCCTTACATATTTCTGGTAGTCATCCAGGAAATATGTACTACTATGAAGCTCAAAACTGAACACTACATTAAAAAACAAACAATCAACAGTTCTAAGCGTAAATTCTGAAGATTCTTGCCAAATAACACTCCAACAAGCCCTGAAAAGCTGTTTGGGATAAAATCAGGGATCTCAGAGGATCTCTACAGACTTAACCACTGGTGTTATTGATAACAAGACTGTGTAAATAAAAGAGCCATGAGAGAGACTACATACCTAGAGATACACCCTGTGTAAGTTCCTGTGTTCGAGCCTCGTCCTCTTGTAGTTGCTGCAACAAAATAAAATAATTTATGATGCAAATATATACTTTTCATTTTTTTTCCATAATACACAAGCCATTGTTTTTAATTTAGACCAGTCAAAAAGTCCCATAAGAGGGATTGGTTTATCCATTTAAGGTATCTATAGACAGACACATTATCTATGATAAGGAGATATCAGAGTAGGATAATGTGATTCTTACACATCATAAACAATCATAGTCCTAATAGCAGGTAGCTAGACACTAAATTTTGCAGACATGTTTTACTTGAAAATGCTCTCTCTGCCAGTTATTCAGATTTACAAATATTATGCAAAGGATTAAATTAGGGGTGACAGTAATAGCAACATTATAGCAACATATTGACTGCCTCACCTTATGCAAGTCAGATATTTCCTGTCTCAGTAAATCTTCTCTTCGACTATGATCTTTCTCCATTCGAGTCATGGTCATTTGGAGATCTTCAATCTAAAAGTATATAAAAAAACATTGACTTATTTACAAAGAAATAAACAATACACATTTTTGGATATAATTATGTATAGCATGAAGTTCAGGTATTCATGATAATGCATGTATTACTGATAAAAGAAAGTGGTATGACATTAATCATTCTCATAAGCAATTATCTTCTTGTTACAATGGTTTTTACTAAGAATCACAAAGGGAGAAAAAAATCATTTATTACACTTTACAATTGTCTATAAATGTTGTTTTCAATTTGGAACAATCCCAAATTCAGTATTAACCCTTAGAATGCTGGATAATTTATGTTGTCTGCTTTAAAATAAACTTGAATATCAGCTTAATTTCAAGGAAAAATACTCAGAGTTATTTACTTGGCAGCTGGTCTAGATCTAACCTGTTTGCATAAGCATGAAGTCGGTTCCAGCACTAAGAGGGTTAAGGATAAAATTTGTTTATTCTCTTTTTACACACCTGCATCCCTAGACTCTCTTTTTCCCAGCGATGCTGTTGGAGCTGTTTTTCTATCTGCAGCTTCAGTTCCTCTCTCACCTGCATCTCAGCACTAAGGGCTATCTCTTGGGCCTTGCTCCCCTGGGCAGCATTGTTACGGTGCAGCTCAGCTATCTCTCTGTTAGATGCAGATAGAGGAATTTATGATAAACACATGTATTTTCTTTTATTCATATAAAAGGGTTTGATGATATCAAATTCAATGCTAGACTGTATGTAGTAAAACCTTCATTTATATAAAAGACTTTGATAAGTACAATCAATCTTAAACAATGCAAGGTTATCTAGTCTGAGGCCATTTTAATACAGGATGCAACTTATTCAGTAAGATTCTACTGTGGCTTTCTGAATGAAGGTCATTTTCATTAAGCCTCGAATTTTTTATGTTATACAACATGTCTACTTTTACTATTGTCCCTCAACCCATTACCAAACGAAAACGACATTTGGCCAGTTTGTTGCAAAACAACTCTGAAAAACATTGTTGGAAAAAGAGAAATTGTTCATAACCAGCAATTTCTCCTTTTCCCACAATCTTTTCTGCCCTATCAGAAGATTGTTTTTCAATTTCCTAACATTTTGAAATGTCTTCTGCAAACTCTTTCCATTTGGGGCAGTCAAAAATTTGGTGTTTGGTAAAGGGTTAAAGCAAAACTGACTGTAGTTCATGGAATCATCTCTTCTAGTATCAGAACTAGAGTTCTCAGACAGAAAATCAAACCACTGGCACTTTATTTGCAAAATAGATGTAAGTGTCATATTTTGGTGGATAAGAATGAAATGTCCCATTATAAATATCTTTGGCAAAAATAGAAATAAAACAACTATGCCATATCATACTGACTAATTGTATCATTTTATATGTCAAGGGTTCAATGTGAAACTATAGTTAGTGCTTCACATTTGTGAATGACTCACTATCAGTCTAGTATTGAATCTCCCAAGTGTCAAATGTAAATAAGTATCTCATTTAGAAAGTTAGCTGAAGACAACTTTGATAAACCAATGATTTTTTATCTAAAAGACATGACCCATGAAACAAGATATCAGCTAAATGCTATATTTGGTTAAGTCATAGAGTTATATTTCAATTTTATCAGAAATATGGAGATAAAATTTGCATGTTTCTTTTTATATACTAATAGAATAAGCTATATATTTTTCAGCAAATAAGTTTAATTATGAATATAGTAAAGCCGCATTTTGAGAATTTACCAAATAATCTTTATCCTACCCCCAAGTTAAACAAAATGTTACTTTAAAACAGCACTCTATTAAAATCTTATCATGTTAATAATGAGCCATTTACCTTTTTCTCACAATGGTTTCTACCAAATATCCTAAAGAAAATGTAACATTATGATTTTTTGTCTTCTGTTGATACTTTCATTTTGGGCCAGTTGCAAAGCCCAATATTGAAGAATAGGTTTATTACAAATATTTAAACAATGTTGGGCCAGTCGCAAAGCCCAATATGAAAGAATGGGTTTATCGCAGATGTTAAAACAATATTGTCTCCAACCCAGAGAGAAGCTTACTTTCTATATACTTACTTGTAAGAGCTATCCAGGGCAGATTGTAAACCTCTCATCTTCTCTGATGACTCTTCATTCTCACTCTGAAATAGAATGTTAATAGGTGTTTGGCTTGGTATAAATCATATTTCCTCACATAGAAACAAGTTTCTTACAAATAAATTACATTGAATGACAGTCTAAGAATTAGTTTATTCAAATTGAACTTCTACGACAACTTTTCAAATTGATAGTCAGAAGAAGCCTAATAAAGATCTGAGTGAAACCCCTGACCTTATGTAATAACACTTTTTTTTTCCAATCCCACTAACATTTGGTAATACCAATAACATTTTGTAATACCAATTGACCTTTTGTAACATTTCATGAAAGTTAGCAAGTCTGATGCTGCCTTTAAATACAAGACCAAAGTCATTCAGAAAGCTCCAACTAGAGCTTTCTGGACAACAGGCATCGCTCTTCAATAAGGTGCTTGGTATTCCTTTCATTTTAGACATTTCACAAAATCTTAAATCAAGGAATGTTATCAAACCTGTACAAATACTCACCTTAACCTTCACAAGTTCTTGTTCCTGTTTCTTCACTGCGGCTGACAACTGATTGATGGCCTCTATAGTAAACAAAGTATCTAAATATTATAACATTCCACCCATTACTGCATAATATCCTGTCATCAATCCACTTTGGGACACACAACAAGGTGTTGTATAACACTTGTGATATTCGGCACTAACCATACACTGCACAGTCCATGATGTTGTTTGTGACCTCATGATATATGATGTCATGTGTACATCATTCTCTACTTGTTAACTGTTGCCTGAAATTGGTTTTCCCTTTTGTTTTTTCCTATTTGTGTGTGCTTTATTTTCATCATTGTTTTTATATTTGTATCCAAATAGGTAACAGAATAAATAGAAAAGATGGTTGGTTTCTTTCAATAGGAAAGTTTATCTGGCTCAGGTTTGGATTATCATTTGATTCAGCTTTGGTTCACCAAATAATAGATTCCCATTTGGCTAACCAGAAAAAATTCCTAAGCCTTGCATGACAACATTTCCAATTCACCCCACTTACCATTCATTCTCTATATACATTACTTTACCACACATGCTGTAAAAGACTTAACCCATCACCAAACAATAACAACATTCAACCACTTTGTTGTGGACGACTCTGGAAAACATTGTGGGAAAAGGAGAAATTGCTCATTACGAGCAATTTCTCCTTTGCCTGCATGTTTTCTGCCCTATCAGAAGACTATTTTTCAATTTCATCACATTTTAAAATGTCGTCTGCAAACTCTTTCAATTTAGGAGAGTCGAAAATTTGGCGTTTGGTAAAGGGTTAAGAAACAACAGCAAGCAATGGTTTCAAACCAACATCATGAAGAGAAAACATGTTTCTTTGCTGGCTATGTTTGGTTATCTGCTGAGCAATATAAAATTTTTGGCCAGTTATAAATTCTGATATGGGGAATGGAAGAAAATCAGATATTATTGTGAAAGTTCTACCATGAAATAACTAGCCTTGAAAGACAAAATCCAAAATTCAAACCCCAGATTGCTAGTCAGTCAGGCTTGCAACATGGCTTGCCAAACAGAGGAAGTACAACAAAAGCAAGCCATCAAAATTCAGCAAAACCTTCAATAGTTTTATCAGCTGCATTGACATACATTTGAACAAGAAAACAATCAACAATTCAGGACATTTTCCTTTGGCCAATTTAACTTGTCATGAAACTTTGTTTAATCAAAAAGCTGTGTTAACCCTTTCCCAAACAATAACGACATTTAACCACTTTGTTGCAGACGACTCTGGAAAACATTGTGGAAAAAGGAGAAACAGTTGAAAATTTGTCGTTTGGGAAAGGGTTAAAGGCTATCCTGTCTCCACAAATAATCCTTCCTAAATTGTTTGGATAAAAAGTCCATCATCAAGCACTCCATACACTCTGATTTTAAGACTAATCATATTTCAGCTTATTTAGTCTTATATTAGCTAGTAGGTAATGCTGGATGAAGAATTTTTTTTCTTTTTCAACAATAATTGAACAATCATTCCCAAAGTCATTGTCAGTAGACCGTTACTATCCAGGTTTTGATCAGTAAGATGTAACATCAAGTCACCCCCACCTGTTTGCTTCTTTTCCATTTCCTCCTTTGATTCCAACACTTTGTGTAGATGATCCAACTCTTCCTTCTGCGTCTCAAGCTTCTTTCTGTGATACAGATATGTGTAAATACAGTGACCCTTGTTTAAAAGGGGCTTGTTCACAGAGGAGGAAATTTGATAGTCAAAATAAAGTGTCATTGATGCATTACAGCTTTTGTATTGTTGTTTGATATACAATTAAAGAAGCCTTTTAAAAGCATAATTAATTCAGAAAGCCTTGATTTATCTTAGTATTTGCAGTTTATATGCATTAGACATCAAAAGCAGGGTTCACGCTGGCCTTTGCAAATGGAGCCATTGGCGACAAAATCAAGAAATTGGCGCAAGAAAAACAAATTTGTCGAAAGTGCCTGGCGCCGACTATTTTCCGCGAGAATTTGATGTTTGTTTACCGCATGGTTGCCGATGTCGAGTCAATATCGATTTGTTTTTACTGTAGAGCCGAGAACCATGTATCGATGGTTCCCGTAATCGCAGTACTTTGAATTAGAACTCGGGAACCAGCTTGTTTATCAAATGCGATTTCCGATACGGGATAATCCCGTTTTCACACTTGTTCAGTTCATTATCTGTTGATTGTCAAGTTTGTTGAAGGTGACACTTTCTTGTGTACACCATTTAGTCATTAGCCAGCCTTTACAACTTCAATTATATGGAAATTATGACTTTGATTACTTAAATTGCTTTTCAATCAAAATGTTTGCCCTAGCGCTCCTTTTAAAGAAGTTGACATCAAACATCGATGAAGTCAGTTGTGTTGATTGACAAATAAATGAAACTCTTTTATGCACCGAAGTTTTGGTATATAAAATCCGCGATTTTAAGTGACACTTAATTCTGATCCAACACAAGAGTGACTATAAATCGATCTTCTCAGTCGTTGAATATGCCTCCCACTAAAAATCAAATAAACATCTGACAAGGAGGCCTGGAGGACAGGAAATAGTTGGTTATAATATGACGCCAAGGTGAAAGTTATGTATCTGATATGTCCTGTTTCAAATGTTGAGTGTGAGAGAGGATTTAATCCATAGAACCTAATGAAAACAGCACGTAGAAATAGATAAAACAAACGAACACTTGAGAACCTCTTTAGAACCGTAGGTGACCCTAATGAAGGAATTCCCCTTCTACAAAAGACTATTTTGGCTCCAACTTATTGAATTTGGCTCCAATTTTTTTAATTTGGCTCCAACTTTTTCAATTTGGCGCAAGTGATGGCGCAAAGAAAATTTTAGCCAGAGAGAACCCTGAAAAGCGTTGTCATCCTTTTGGATTAAACTACATATCAACTCACTGTATAAACAATTTCAAAAATTAGAAAATGTGTATCAAATAACAGTACAGCTGTAACAGTTTTCAGGAAATTAATTTTGAACTTCAAAATTTCCTTACATCTGTGAACAAGCACCTTTAAACAATCATAGTACAAAGCCACACACTCTTGATGTATAAGATAAGCTACAGCTTGATATTGACATCAGTCATAAGGTAAGCTCCAGTAGGGCTTTAAATGTTTATGACCTGCAGACTAAATTCTTTGTTTTTAATTAGCAGACAACTCTTAAAATCATGGTCACATGAGAAACATTTACATTAGGAGAGCTATAGATTACATGTGGAAGAGTTAATTGTGGTAGGCAAAAAATAAACTGCTTACTTCTGTGTTGTGAGTGTGTTTTCATTGTCTTTCTCTTTTTGTCTCAACTTCTTAATGATGGTGTTACTCTGTAACTGAGACTTTGATAATTTCTCTCCTGAAAAAAAAAAAAAAAAATCTCACATTCAAAAGCAAAATAAAAATATCTTTATAGATAAAAAAGAAAAATATGCTTGTTACTTCATCCACTGATGCTGCATTTGCCACTTAAATTCAAAATGTCAATTTCTTGAGTCAAAACTAACAACTTTCATTAGCATACAGACTAAAGACTTTCACGACTTTTCGTATTAAAAAGTTCAACATAATTTAGTACTTTCTTTTTATGTTGTCTGAATCAAAATCTGAAAATTACACACCATTTTTAGGGTTACCTGTAAATGTTTATTCTAAAGTTTGCCATCAAGGTTATATTATTTTAAGGTTATGAAGTGTGTATTACCTTCCTTCAGGAGTTCAGCTATCTGCTCTTCCTTCTCATTAAGAATCTCCTTCAGATTGATATCACCAGATCTCTTTGCAATCTCAGAGTGAGCATCCTGTAACTGCTTTTTAAGTGCTTCCTTCTCCTGCATTCAAAGTAATAGATATGTTTATGGTGTTTAATGCCATATCAACAATTTTTCAGTTATGCAACAGGTTTCCTGGATCCAGCAGGACCAGGCTAGGGTTCTGAAGAGACTTACCAAAGGACACTCCCAAGAAACCAGAGGTGTCAATGTGGCTAAAACCTCAGACTCCCAGTTCTAAATTTGCCACCTTAACCACTAGACCATGCAGGACCTCTAGCAATAAATACAATTTTGTGTCTTTCATAAATATTTTATGTCACATCAACATTATTTCAGTTATATTGCCATGCCCAGGGGCTTTACAAACCTTGTAGACCCATTAGTATTCAGTGACTAAATGGGGAGACTGCCTTTCATGAAAACACAAATATCCTCACCCGGAATAGAACCCATCTGAAGAGGGGCCATGTTGTATTTTAAGTTTTGACCTGTTTCCCCTAGGTCACAAAGGCCACATCAATCAACAGTAATGAATGGTTCAGACCACAGGGGTCTAGAGTTATTCTAGGGTCAATACTATGTAATATATAAGTATGTTACATAGAATTGACCCAATGATAACTATAGACCCCTGTAATTCAAACTTGCACTATTCCGTCAACTATCCCTTTACTCATTATAGAAGGCATTTTTCTCCATCTGCTTAAGAGGAATTCAGAAAACAGTGACGAAGGAATTGTTTGTTTTATAGGGTTTTCATCAACATTTTTTCAGTTCTATTAGAAAGTACCGCTTATCATGGATGGTGGAAGACCCCTTATTACTCAACTGTCCATATGGGCTGGTCAAGACCAAGAACCATCTTCATGGACTTGTTGGAAAATGAATGCAATCAAGTAACATCCAGATGAAATGACAATTTTCATAATCTAATCTCAACATTGCGTATAGGGATTAAAAAACTTAAATGATATTTCAATTATGTGAAACAGATTTAACCAAAAAGTAAACACTGCCTTGCAATAGACAGATACACCACACTCCCTCTTGGATCACTACCGCTACTTGTTCAACCTTCCTGCTATTTTACCTTAATAAACATTTCAAACTAAACCTTATGACTTGAGTACCTTGATTGCACTTGCGACTCGTTTTTCTGAGTCTGTAAGCCTTTGAGTGAATTCTGCTGTTAACTCATTAATGTCTGTCAGTTCTGCCTCCCTAGATTCCTCCGCCTGTTTCAGTTGGCTGTAATGAAATCATCAACAAATAAGCAATTCCCCCTTATGGGATACAATGACTAGTTCAAATTGAAAGGTACAAAAGACAGCAATTTGAGAGTTCAGTGCAAGACTATAGTAAGTGCTGAAAACACATAAATAGATCCATTTTTTGTAAATACCAATATGCTTATGTTATGAACCAGACGGTGTTTAGTTTGCAATATTTGTAATTGTGACTCTTCCAACTAGAAACGATATACAAAAAAAACATGACATAAAAAGGATAATTTACTAATTTAGAGCATATTATTTGTCTAATGCAATAGTTTCAGATGACTTCTGCATCAGATGCAACAAAATGACATATCATGGAGTATGGAATAAAATATGAAATCAACCCTTAGAAAGCTGGGTAATTTTCTAAAAATATTTTTTTGTGTTGTTTGCTATCCAAAACCTAAAATATCTTTTAATTTAGATGAGGAAAGATGCTCAGAGTAGCAAACAGGTAAGATCACAGGCCATCCGCCAATTTACTTGGCGACTGGTCAGGATCTAACCTGTTTGCATAAATATGAATTTGGTTCCAGCTTTATAAGGGTTAAGAGAAAAGACTTGTATAATTTCAAATAGCCTATTCCAATCACTTACTTTCTAAGGATGTTATTGGTCTCAGTGAGGTCACAGTTCTCCTTACTAAGTTGAAGCAGCTTCTCTTCCCTCGCCTGTAAAATCTGGGAAACCTCTGCTAACTTCTGTAATGGATATTTTATTTTTATTGAACTTCTCTATACTTTGTTAATTTAGATACAATCTCAACAAATTTGAGGTCACCAGTAAACCTTGATCTTCTTAAAACAATTAACTGTCATGATATCAAGCATGCAGCAGTACATTTTCTATAATATTCTAAGGAAGTTGTTCTCACTAACAAAATGTTTTTCTTATCGAACAGCTTTTGTTTTGGCAAAAATTCTTTTTTTGTTGCTTGTTTGCTTCCTCTTTTTAATCAATCACTCATGTGGAATTTTTGAATATATCTTCTTTTTAACTGGAGATGCTTTTAAATTCCTTGGGTAATATATTTACTGGTAAATAAAAAGTTCAAAAGAAAAAGAAAACACAAAAGGAAATTCAAACATCACAGAACACAAGACAGTAGAAATGAGAATTACTTGATTACATCTATATGCATATGACTTAGAATCAAGGGATCTATCTGAAAATAATTAACAAAAAAGATGGATGGCACAAGTTTTAACTCAGGATGGAATGTTAACTTTTAGGTCTGGAAATTTATGATGATAAAATACAACAGCTTAACAAAGTGTCATTAATATTTATATCAATGTGTATGATACAAACCATTTAATCTATATACATATGTGTTTTCTATATCTGTCGGACAATGGTGCTATATCTTCATGACATAATTTTGAAACAGGTGATACATATCAAAAAAGTGATTATGTAACTCTTTAGATCTGTGAAGTAATGTCATTTTATCGGTAGATGACAGTTTATTTAAAAAAAAAATTAAGTCCCCTAACTGTGAGACAGTCTATTTAAAGCATTTTATAGAAGACATTGATACATATGCCTAAAACTGGTCTGATGTTTGAAAAATATGACCTTACCAATATTTCTTTCTAACAAAGGCTAGTGCAGTCAATGTGTCATAATTTGGCTGTCTTACCAATTAACACATTGTGTTTAGAGCATTCACTTTATTGAAAATCCTATTTTGAAGGGCTGTAACAGAATAAATGTACCAGGTACATGTACATAGAAAGTAGCACAGACTATCGTGATATGACTTATCTACCATAGCTTGAATAGCTTCAAACTTCAAACAAAAATTGCTTGATACTTTACTGCAGAAAGTGTAGTTAGTCCTTCCTCTTAAAGACTTTGTTGCTATGTGATCAGACCAGTCCAAATTGAAAGCAAAGGGCAGAAAACAATTACAGGATAAACAATTAAATTGTTATTGAGATAATAGGAAGAAAACAAATACAACATAAACAATAAAGTTGTCATTGAGAAATAAAGAAAAACAATTAACAGAAGCAGTTTATTTAATGCTCAGGAGAGGTGTCAAAATGAATTCTGTATTGCCCAGCTGGTACAAAAGCCTTACAGGTACTTGTTCATACATGTTAGGAAATTAAATTCTTTAAAACTGCACGTCAGCTGTTCTGTTATATAACACAAATTTAAGAATAGTCAATGGAAGCAAAATTGGATCAAATTTAATTCTTTCAAGCCTGACATTGCTTTTGATATCTTCTGCATAAAAACTGTACATACTTAGACATGAGTTAATTATGCTTACAAAAGCCACTTTTAGTGGTATAATTAACAATAATGCAAATACTGTATAACGACAATTTATTTCGACTTTTAGATTTTCTTTTCTGTGAAGCTTAAACAGATTAGATTTCTCCACTCATGCTCTGCAGCAGTTTTAGGGTTCAGCACAGAATTATAGTTTAAATAGAACACCCTTTATCTGCTGTTTTCAAACTAATTCTTTCATTGGATTACTATGGTTGTTTTCGGTATACATCAGTCTGGGCCGGAACTATTCGGTGTTAAGCAAATACTTCCAGCACCAATCAATGTATATCTAGAATGACCGAAGAATCAGATGCAAGAAAGAGTTACAAAAGGCAGATCATGGGTATTCTACCTTAAACATTAACAAACATAAAAGCACTTAATTAAGTCTTGCAATTCACACCTGAGTCATGTTATAACTCATAATGCATGATGGAAAGTGTTAGAGGAGTATGAGTAAGGGAAATAGTAAATCTGGAGTGGAGTAAAACTCAACCAAAACTGCCAAAGACAGGAAGATGGTAGATCACCTACAAATAAAATTGTCCGAGCCATTGGTAATAGAGATCATGATGAGCGCCTCATGGAAGAATATAGCAACTGCATCATTAGAGTGAGCAAGTCCCTGTAGAATAGTCTTGCATAGAAACTTCTATGTCCCTAACAGACCAATATTCAATAAGTGTACTGGTAGCATTTATTCAAGTCTTGCTGCAGCTAAAGAAGTATTTAAAGTGGATATTATTTCATACTTAATCGTAACTTTCTGACTTACAATAAGTTTGTAACAACAAATAGTTGAAGAGTAACAAATACCTAAATCTTTTCTAAATATTTGAGTCGTTGAAACTACATTGTGAATTCAAAATCTCTTTTTACAAAGCGTTGACATAAGACCAGTTCAATTCAATATAGTAGCACTTGACTTTTACACATAAATATAAAAAGAATCCTAAATATATTTGAAATATACATGTAATTACTAAAAAGACAAACTTAATACAGCTCTGGTGCGGTCATATCATATTTGCAATAGAGTCTGAGTATCATCTGATTATAATACCAATGAAAAGTATATAAGTAATCATGTATTCAAGAGTAGACATTCTTATTTTGTTATGGTTTCTACACAAGCTAATCTAAAGCATCATGAGAAAATGGTTTGAAATTATGAAATATGGTAAATTCCAATGGAAATTGATTAGAATACATTATCTTATACAGATAAATCATATTTTATTTTGCTTAACCCTTTCCCAAACAACAAATTTTCGACTGTCCCAAATTGAAAGAGTTTGCAGACGACATTTCAAAATGTGATGAAATTGAACAATATTCTTCAGAAAGAGCAGAAAACCTTGTGGAAAAAGGAAAAATTGCTCATTACGAGCAATTCCTCCTTTTCCCACAAGGTTTTCTAAATTCGTCTGCAACAAAGTCGTCAAATGTGGTTATTGTTTTGGAAAGGTTCAAAAGCATATTTGGTTAATGCATTGATAAACATTACAAGTCATGCTTAAGTGCCAAAATATAAATTAGTTTTTAAATTATGAATTAAATAGTAGTAACAAGTCATGTAATCCTCCTAAAAGATAAATAGCAATACATAAAATCTTTTCAATTAGAAATTCCCAAATTTATTTGTAGCAGACCCGTTTAATACCAGCTAAAAATATTTAATTTTTCGAGAGAAAGAGAAATTTTATTGAACTGAACTTTTTAAAATATACCCATCTGTCTAATCTGTTGTATAAAGTGTCTAGCAATACCATAACCCTTTACCAAACTCAAAATTTTTAACAGTCAAAAATTTAAAGAGTTTGCAGACAACATTTAGAATATGATGAAATAGAAAATTTATCTTATGATACGGCAGAAAACATTATGGGATAAAGAGAAATTGCTTGTTTGCAATTTCTCCATTTCCCACAATGTTTTCCAGAGTCGTTTGCAACAAACTGGTTAAATGTCATTTTTGTCAGGTAATGGCTTAAACCATCATGGGCAATAAAATTGAAAGAGAAAAAAACAAAATAAAACTTTGCCAAAACAAATACCTTGCCCCATTGGAATCAATAAGTGCATTCAGGCACCTTAACCTGTTACCAAACAATAACCACAGTTGACTCCTTGTTGCAGACGACTCTGGAAAACAATCTCGGAAAGGAAGAAATTGCTTGTAACAAGCAATTTTTCCTTTTCCCATAGTTTTTTCTACCCTATCAGAAGATAACTGTACTTGAAATTGTCCACTACAAACTTTTTCAATTTGGGACAGTCAGAAATTTGGCATTTGGTAAAGGGTTACAGAAGACAACAGAAGGGTGGCTAGAATCAATAAGTGCATTCAGGCACCTTAACCTGTTACCAAACAATAACCACAGTTGACTCCTTGTTGCAGACGACTCTGGAAAACAATCTCAGAAAGGAAGAAATTGCTAGTAACAAGCAATTTTTCCTTTTCCCATAGTTTTTTCTACCCTATCAGAAGATAACTGTACTTGAAATTGTCCACTACAAACTTTTTCAATTTGGGACAGTCAGAAATTTGGCATTTGGTAAAGGGTTACAGAAGACAACAGAAGGGTGGCTAGAAAGTATTCTTTATTCTTTGGATAATTAAGTTTCAAGGTGGATACTACGTCAATGTAGTGTATTGTAGACTGGTACACTTTTATTACTTTAACCCTTTACCAAACACCAAATTTTCGACCTGTCCCTGTGAGAGGGAATAAAACATTGTGGGAAAAGGAGAAATTGCTCATTGTTTTCCCAAGTCGTCTGCAACAGAGTGGTAAAATGTCGTTATTGTTTGGTAATGGGTTAGCCATACCCAAGGTACTGAGAAACATTGAAGTAATCAATTCAGCAATAGTCAACTTGGTTCTTATCATAACCAGCATTAAATAAACCTTTTAAATAAGGCACCATTTGGAGTAATTGTGACAAAAGGTGATTTTGCTCATCATGAGAAAATTCTCCTTTTGTAACAATTATTCCATTGGTAATGACGGAAATAATCTTTTCAAGGAAACTGGTTGTCTCTTCTTGGTCTAGTCTCTTTGATAAATGAGTTTAATATTTCCTGCTTCCATCAGGGCATGGGTTAAGGGAAAAAGAAAAGGAATTAAGACTGAAGTCCTAGCTGTACTTGAATGATATCTACCATCTCCCTAAAAGAGTATACATGTAGATTGAAAGCCCAGTAAGGTTAGGGTAAAGCTCCCACAATGCCAACCTGTTCAGAGAAGTTAGTTTGTTGGTCATGTGACATTTGATCATGTGACCCAATGTCATGAGACTCCTCATTGTGGCTATCCTGAAAAGAACCGTAGAACATGCTTGTGATAATATCTTTAAAATGCTACAACCCAACACAAAAATAGTGATACAATCTAATGACCTGAAAACCTTAACTGCTGGTGAGGGACTCCTAAGTAACCCATGGATGGGCCCTGACTCTACATTACCTCACTATTACAAAAGTAGCAGACAACTTAAGAAAACATTGTGACAACAGGAGAAATTGCTTGTAAAAAGCAGTTTCTCCTTTTGCCACAAAGGTTTTATATCTTCATCAGATGAAAAAGTTGCAGGTCATGCTTCACTATTGTCATCTGCTCTTGCTTTCAATTTGGACCAGTCCAACATGTACAATTTCTTTGACTTGTCAAATTCTAAAGCATGAGCAGACGACAATTATGAAGAAAGAAATATGACATTTTCAAAAGATATATAATATCATCTTTATTGTTTAGTAAGAAACAAAATCAACAAAAAGAAGAAATGCATGCTACAAGCAATTTTTCGTTTAGTCATGTCATTCAAAATGTTGTTGCAGGTAGGAAGGTAAAAGGAAGGAAAGGGTTCTTAAAAAATCTTTCTATAAACATGCAAACGTTCAAATGGGTATAATTATTGCATTCATATGTGCATGGCATACATCATAAATCTTCCTACGGGAGCACCCTGTTTTTATTATCCTATTTCTATCAGTACAAAAGTAACCGGTAACAGCTTTTAGTATTATAAGTGTTTACAAAATAACTATGTAAAAAGGTTAAAATAATGATTCACAAATGTTATACACAGCTAGTTTCTATACTGTACATGTATTGTGTACCTTATGATAAAAAGCAAAACCACAGAGGATTATGTTCGAGAACAACTACCTACTACAGTACCAGGGAATCCCCCTACCCATGAGAAAACAGTTCAACATTCAATGTACCTTGACAGTCAACTTTTCATAAACTCATTCAGGAATTCAAAAGGTTACCCTATTCTTGATTGAACTTGAAGCTGATATATGTAATAAATTAAACAAAACCTATCAAAAAATCACTGATTGAATAATGTATGATTCAAATAATGTTTTGCATTTTATAGTTGTCTGCTGTTAATGCAAGTTGGATAATCTGAATTAGCAAAACAAAAAATTACGCATTATCCCTATGTTAAGCCTTAGCTTTAAACACCCAACAGAATATCCATCTACAGCAAATAATATCTTGATCATTGTGAGAAAATGAAATAATCATAGTGACACATTGATTTCAAATGTTTATCAATTGAATGAACACTTGTATACATAGGGGTCTGAAGTTATCCTGGGGTCAGTTCTAAGTAATATACTATAGTAATTAATATAGTACTGACCCCAGGATAACGTACTGACCACAGGATAACTTCAGACCCCTATGCTTGTATATGGGTATTCATTTGTCAAATCAGAATCCAGATTTGAATTTCATTTAGGTATTACATATAAAGTTGCACAAGATTAGCATTGGACCTATTTTTCCCTAAGAAAAAACTCATTGCACTGCTAAAGATGTATTTGAAAAGACATGCAAACAGGATTTTTTCACAATGTTTACTGCATTATTGTTTGCTTACCTATATATGACAACATCTTTTGAATGATTTTTGTGGAGTTCTTTCAAAGTTTTGGAACTGATTACTTAGAGGTCCAAACAAGAAATATGTGTATTTTTCACAACCAAACTTCTTTATTCCTTCCCTTAACCTTATATTGATGATACTCATCAGAATCAGCTTGGCAAGACATTACCAACAAGTAATTGTTGTTGAAAAAAAACTGTAATAAAGCTCTCTTAAACTAAGAAGTCAAATAATAAAACCAAAACAATGGGAAACAAGAGGAATGAAGTATAAGTGACAGGGCTTCCACATCGCATCAGAAGAGCAACAAATTAGTATCGCAATAAATGTTAAGCAACAATCCCCTTTAAGAAGCTAAAGAAACAATAAATGCTGTCAAACAGATTATATAAATTCAAACAGTTTTGTTCAAATCAAATCAAGATATCCAGGGTTCAATGCAAGACTGTAGGTAGAAACTTTAAGCATATCAAGTTTGTTGAGGACTTACGACAGTCTTGCATTAAACATTAAGTTGCTTTGAATGCATTCACATGCATCATCTCTGACTAGGGCTAGGATCAAGAAAAAATGCAGCACAATACAATAGCAAACCAATCCATAAGCAGTACTAACCTTGAGTAACTTTTGTGGGTGTAAAGGGTCATCTTCCTCACTAAGGGCAGGTAACTCTGATCCCAGTCTGTGACCTTAAAATGCAGAATAACACAAAATTATTAATTTCATCAATGCATGAAATTAATACCTGCTGGATAACATTTTAACTATGGAATAAGCGCATATAAGTTAAAGACCTTTATGGTTTAATTGTATATACGACAATCAAATTGGATCTTTTTAAAAACGTTTTTACCCCGCTTTAATCTATTTTTCCATGTTACCTTTTGAGCCTCTTTGAACTTTGAACTTCATTTCCTTCTCCAATAGGTTAAAATAACAGTCGCCCTAGATTTCAATTTTCATGAAAGGTAGTGTAATGGCAGTTAAGTAAGGGGTCTTCATACATTAATGAAAAGCCAGGAATTGCAATACAACTGAATTATTGTTGATGTGCTAAACCAATTCATTATACCTCACTTCTACTCTTCCAAAGCAGAAAACTTGAGATAACCATTTTAAACCAAAGGATGACCTGTACCTCAGAAATAAACTCTTTTGTTGCAGATTTTGTTCATGTTGTTTTCATCATGGGCTGTTGCTTTCCAAGTAGACATGTAAGAATACCATAACTTGATAAAATGGAATAGATTAACAGTTAATGAGACAATCTAATTGGCTCTTTTCCATATTGTTTGTAAAACTCATCTTTATAAGACACTGTAAGTGAAGTGTTTTGATTATAGCTAGTTTTAAAGTTGTTGCTTTAGTTTTGAGGTTTCAAACGACATTCATAAAACGTCATTTTCATCTCTTACTTGATGTGGCTTATCATAACAATTTCTTTCCAGCATCTCCTAGGTTATTATCGTTCCATATTAATTGATGTCTGATGTTGTTTATAACCTTGACTGTATAGCTCAAATAGTAAAACGAAAAGTTAAAAATTGGTAATACATTTTACAAATTACCTTCTGTAATAGACTGTAATTTAGGAGCTAAGATTATATCTATGCTGCATTTGTGCGAATTATTCCCATTTTGTAGTACACTTAGTTTGTCATTCAAATGACTATCCTTCAGTAATATAACTTTTTCATCAAAAACACAGCGATTTTCCTGTGATTTGCAAAAAGAACCACTATTCATGAAGTTCTTATCAGTTTTATCTGTACAACAGTCCTTCATATCATTCCATTCTCTATCTGGTTCATGGAATTCCTTGGCAGCATCGAGTACTGTATTATCACATTTATTTACATTATCCATATCTGCCATTGCATTACCACATTAATTTAAATCACCCCAATTTGTCATCGTTATTCCACTTTCATTTAAATTATTCCCACTTGTCATTGTATTTTCAAATTCATTTTCATCAGCCCAATATGTCATTGAATCTCTGAATTTATTCACAGTATCCCCTTTTTCCATTGTATTTTCACATTCATTTACATTATCTCCATTTGTTGTTCTATTCTCACATTCATCTTCAACAATTACATCCCCCTCTACCATTGAACCTCCATGTTTATTCAAATTACCTCCACTTCTTATTTTTGTATTTTGACATTCATTTAAATAAGCCCCACTTGCAATTGTTATGTCACATTCATTTACACTATCTCAACTTCCCATTGTACTTTCACAGTCAATTAAACCATCTCTAATTGCCATTATATTTTCACATTCATTAACATTACCCCCATCTGCCTTTAAGTCTCTACATCTATTTACATTTAACCATTCTTCCATTGTATTTTCACATTCATTTACAATATCTCCATTTACCATTGACTCTCTACATTCATTTTCATTATCCCAAACTGCCATTGTATTTCTGTTATCATTCATTAATATCCAATCTGATGTTATATTTCATCATTAATTAACAATCCGAATCTGCCACTAGCCTACAACTTCATTTGCCAAACATGTCCAAATTCAAGCTAGTGATTTGCAACATTCATTTGTAATATCTCAATTCTGTTATCTAATAATTACACTCAATACAATATCTTCATAATATCTCTATCTGTTATTGGTATACCACAATCGTTCACAATATCTCTACACATCATTATTTCACTGCATTTGTTTGTTAAATTGTTTGCCAATTTAATATTCAATAATTCCTTATCCTTCAAGACAAATCTCATGTATACATCCCAGTTGCTCACATAATTATACATTGTTTCAATACAACAACCAGATACAATATTGCCATAACGATATTGGCAACAAATTTAACCTATAATGCCCCCGTTTCTATCATATTTCCAGATTTGCCTTTTCAAAATGACAGCTTGTTATATGTACAGCTCATTTACAATTTTCAAGTTAAAGTTCTCATATTTATTTATGTGAATAACCTCTAGATAATCATAAAGGATGGAAACTACTGTTGTATATTGTTTGCATTTGAGTTTACATATTCTGACACCATCTGTTCATTTATGACCAAAAATAATATCAACAAGCTATATTGTCAAAGTAAACATATACACAATTAAACAAGATAAGAGTCTCAACTGGTTCCATCTTATGTATTCTGGTAACTTGTTCAAGTTCAAGCTTAATTTTGATGAGGAAAGATGCTCAGAGTAACATAAAGGTTAGATCACAGGACAGCCCCCAATTTACTTGGCCGCTTGCCTGGATCTAACCTGTTTGCATGAGCATGAAGTAGGTTCGAGCAATATAAGGGTTAAAATGGTTACAGTAAATATATAAACGTTTTGGATAAAGTTATGTTTATCTTCAATTATATGATTTTCTGAATTAAATTTTTCTATTTACACATAACCTTATAAGACAAACTTAAGCACAAATTAAGGGCCTGGATGCCATTAAATTCATTTAAATTAATAGTTATCTCCAATATCCAGCTTAAAGTTCCCATAATTATGCTTGGACATATTTATATGCCAACAAATCAGATAAAACATTATCATTTAGAAAATCCCTCTAGAAAATTACTAGTTGACTTGAAGATTTTCTTTATAGATTTTCTTGATATTTTTTGCTGAGTATTTAATTCAAAGACAATATTTCTTAAAAGGTTCTAATAAAATTACAAAAACTAGAATGATGCTCCTTACTTTCCACAGGTTCTATATGTGCCCTGGTGCCTTGGTCTGTGTATTCGTAACTATCACGACCCGGACTGAGTTCCCCATATCCCCCGTCTTTACTTGTATTGCTGGAATCAGAACTGTCTGTCCGTCTGTGTGTCTGACTAGGCCAGCTAGACTTTTGGAGAGCAATCCTTAAGGGTAGTGGATCAACAGGTGAAATCTAAAAACAGAATAACTTAAAAATCATGTTTAGTTCAAACTTCAAACTTATTCATTTTACATTGATTGTGAACTTGAAATGAGTTCTAACAGTAACAACTAAGAATCATCATGCTCAACTGTTCTTGCTGGAGACATAACAAGTAGTCATGTTGAATACGGATAAATGAAAAGTCCCTTTAATAGACTCAAAGGCTTTGAACCCATGACCTTCCAGTCCTGCATGAGGCAGAAGTTCTACCTCTGGACCATTACCTCCACGAAATCATGTATGTTAGTAATGTAGATTAAGGGGTGTTAAATGGTCTATCAACTCTTTAAATCACCACCTTCAAACTCATGACCCTTGTGTCACAAGGCGGACCCTCTACCTTTAGACCACTGGTGTTCATGACATGTATTCTGGTGTTGTAGATGATGAGGTGTTTATAAGGGTCTTTCAGCGGTCAATTGTTTTACCAGAATCGAGGTCAATTACCGGAAATAACCGGAATCAACATCATATTAGAGGAATCAACATGGATATTCCTTAAAAGGTGTTTTTTTTTCCTTAAAAGGCGATTTTTTATGAGGTTGTCTTTGTTGATAACAAAATAAGCATCAATATTTACATACTTTATTCGCACACCAATATGAAAAATTATGACGAAAGGAATCCATGGGTAGATTCTTTAGCGGAATTGAGAATGCAAATAACAACTCAAAAGCAATCATTTGCAATAACAAATGCCTCATGATCTTTATGTCAGATCATCATTAATGATAAAGTACAAGTGCCTTGCAATCACAATATGTCAAGAGTTTCCGGGGACAACTGGGTCTCTCATTCCTCCACGTTCCCAACAATCCTGTGTACATGTGAAAAGTTTCTGGACTGGATCCACCACCCAATACTCATCTTGGTCTATGACACATACATTACATGTCAATACGTCACTTGCGATTGTTTAAGTGTTACCTGAAATCGCACCTTTACCATTCATATCCGTACTCCTTGTCCGATACCCAGTTCCCAGTGTCTCTGGTGACTCCTTGGGGCCGGGTAATATCTGTGTACTTGTCAACAATTTCAGTTCACAGTATATATATATTGTCTTGTCTTCCCATTGCACTCCACTCCTCTTGCAAATCTACTCCATTTTCACAGTAATTTGTTAACGAAATCGACATTTATTTTATGTATGTGATTGAATTCGTCAATATCCTGTCGATTCCAATTATTAACATTATTGTTAAGTTGTATGAGGGATTGCCACAGCCCAATTGTCTATAGATGTGGCAAGGCAAATAAAGATTTTAAAAATATTACTGCTTTCTCTTTTTTATGTTTTTTTTTATATTATCATCCCTAAAATTAATACCTGTAATCAACTATTGCTTTAGTCCAGAAGATTATCTGAGGTTTATCACATGTTCTGTTTACAGGTCATTTAAATATGCAAATCATAATAACATCTTGATTAAGATATACTTTTCATTATAAATGTGATAGTTTTGACAACCTTGATAAAAATAATAACTTAAAATCAATGAAAACATCAGTTTATATAGTAATCCATGTTGATTCCGGTAATATGATGTCGATTCCGGTCGATTCCGGTAATTTACCTCGATTCCGGTAAAACGAGTGTCCCGTCTTTCAGCCTATCCTCTCATACAAGGTTTTGTGACTTCGTCATTTTGAAAGGAGCAACAGATATCAATCATAAAGTTTTTAAACACAATGTTTTCTTCGAGATATATTGGTTAGAAGATTTGACAAAAGGTGAAATTACTTGTGATGAATAGTTTCTCCTTTTGTTACAATGGTTTATAATTTAAATTTTCTAATGGGTGTGCATCTACTTGTGTATATGAGGGAGAGTTTAATAAGTTAAATGAGGAGAAACTATTTCGAAAATTGTATCCCATTAATAATTATAAGACCATTGTAATGCAGCATTATCCTAATATGGGGAATTATTTTTATAAATGTGGTCTATGGTTCAGGTTTATACGTCTGCGAATTTTTACCACAAATACAAATGCACATTCAAAATGCGTTTTTATGATTTTAAGCGATATCTCATAAAAGATAAAACTTTCCTTTACAACTGTCATAGATATTCTTTTTTTTTTCAAATAGCAGCAGTAAGCCGATTCCATACAAAGCAATGGGTTATAGCCTTCCTACCTGTAGTCTACCTATTGTCTTTTAGGGAAATTCATTGAACATCATTACGAGGGTTCAATGCAAGACTATATAGGAAGTGCTTCATAAACATGAAGCACTAACTAAAGTATTGCATTGAACCCTTGATTTATAATTCTCACCTGTCTGTTTTCACCATTTGGTGTGGGCATAGATATGATTTCTATGTCTGAGGATGTTGTTGTATCAATCTCATCACTGGACTCATGGTTACTGTAAACACTTCGCGATCCCTCCGACTTCTCCGTGGCCGAATGACTGTCACTATTATCATCCTGCTTACTGTAGTCAATAGCATCCTCAAGCATACACTTGACAAACGAATTTGCCGGGGAGAGTTCACCACGATCTTCATTGGATGAATTCCCATCTTGGTCATTGGTGCCTTCAAGGTCAAAGTTCTCGGTTTTAGAAATCTGAAGTAAATCATATGCAGTTAATCCACTCTTTGATGATTCCCCATGCTGTAGATCCTCTATTTCAACATTTAAGCCTTCCTGAAGTTCAGATTGAACCAGCTCTTGAGATTGTGGGTCATCTAGTTCCTCCCCATGTGGTACACTTACTTCCACTAGAGTTTCCTCCGACGTGCAGGTATCCATACTGAGGTCAAGTTTGCCCATACTCGACTCTGAATCAGAACTTCCTAGAATGTTACCTAGTTTCCTTATATCTAATTGATCTGTTATTAAAACCTCTGCAGTACTGTCAGAAAGATCTGAAGATTTTGGATTCACAGAATGAGTGTCATGTAGCTGTGCGTCCTTAGAATCATCTGCAGGGATGTCATCAAAGGAAAAATCCACATTTTCAGTATCTGTTGACTCTTCTACAGGGGATTTTCTCACTTCATTTTCATCTTCAGGCTGAAAAGAGTCATCAACATCCCCTTCTCCTTTCTCTGTAAATTCCTGTTTATCACATATGTCAACAATTTCTGGATCACTACCAACATTATCACAGCTTTCCGTAATTTCTACATCTACTGGTTCTGCACATTCCACATCCTTTTCTGTAACAAATTCTACAGAGTCGGATATATCAGCACCACCTGATTCTACATTATCATGTCTTTCAAAATGCACATTTGTGTCAACATCACTTGGTAAAATGTTCTCATTACTTTCCTTCACATTTTCTTCAACCATAGAGTTTTCACAATTTTCTTGCACTTGTGAATCATTTGACGGTTCAATTGTTTGTGTTTCATTTTGAGAAATAGCCTCCAAGCTCACAGTTAAAGGTGTGTCATTATTTTTGGAAATATCTGGTGTTGAGGGGGATGCTTGTTGGACCATTTTGAGCTCAGCTTCATTTTCTGATATTTCCTTAAAACAGCTTCCATCTTGATCTATAGCTTGTAGTTCTTGATCCCGAGGTTTAGTATCATCCAATTCAACTTTACTCAAGGTATCCAATTTTTCAGTTAAACTTGTATCACACAATGTATCACTGATAGGTTCTTGCAGTTTTTCATCAGCCTCAGGATGAACATTTTCAGGTGTTCCCCCAGCATCATCAAGATTACTTTTAGAAGGGTTTAGGTCCACATTTCCCTTATCTAATACAGTTTCATCTTTCAAAGCAGCATCCTCAGACTTTTCTGGTTGTTTAATCTTAGTGCCTTCGTCTTTGTTGGATTTCTTAGGAAATAGTTTAGATTTGGCTTTCGTCCTTTCTTTTGCAGCTTTCAAAACTTCTTGTTTTATTTCCTCTGCTGTTTTCTGGGCAGTTAATTCACTACTTGTTTCCACTTTCTGATCAGGACTAGCTCCCCAGGGTAGAGACCAGGCATTTCCAGCAGGTTTGGTCTGGTCATCAGATCCACCAGCAGTCTCTCCCAGCCAGGAACTCCAGAATTCACCCTTATCTCCAGATTCTTTTGTCACTGATGTGCCAGGCACTGTAAATAGAAAAAGTTTGATCTTCCTTAATTCATTACCAAACGCCTAATTTTGACTGTCCCAAATTGACAAAGTTTGCCGTCGACATCTCAAAATATAATTAAATTGTAAAGTAATCTTCTGATAGAGTTGAAAACTTTGTGGGAAAAGGAGAAATTGCTCATTATGAGCAAGTTCTCCTTTTCCCACACTGTTTTCAAAAGTCGTCTGCAACAAAATGGCCAAATGTTGTCATAGTTTGGGAAGGGGTTAAAGCCAATGGATAACTTTAACTGCTACAAGGCTTTCCTAATAGAGGAACTTGTGATACTTTTGCAGCACATGAAGATTTGAAAAGTCACAATAAAGTACTTAAAAGAATTGTTTTGTCATGTGTAAACTCTCCATTTATTACAACAGTTTCATTAATTAAATTATAAAGTATGCAAACCATATAGAAATTCAAACAATATATTGATACTCCATAGGGAAATCCTGCCATTGCTAAATATCTCTAGATTTTACTTAACATGACCAAACATACATTTACAATTGTACTTACAATGATTTCAATTTTTAATAATCAAAGATGCAGCCTTAAATAAAAATATACAAGGTAATATTCTTTTGCTCAAACTGGTTTGAAAACTACTTCAAATACTGCTTCATAAAATTTACCTTCAGTTCCAGCTTTCTCTGGTGAGTCCTCAATATCTAAGGCTTTATCAATCTTTTTCTGTGCATTTTTCAAAGCTTTCGAAGCCAAGTCCGAAAAATTGGATGCATTCCACCAACTCATTTTTGCATTATTTAAAAGGCTTCCATATCATAGAATCTGAAATGTAAAAAGTAATCAAGCAATACAATATAATCCATTCGTTAAGAAACTACAAACAATACAAAACATTACCCTTTACTCAAAACATTGTTTCATTTTCATCCATCTAGATTGCACATGAAAGAAACCATTGTGACACAAAGAGAAACCACTTCTGTAAGCATTCTTTGCCCAATATCATTCAGTTTTTTTTAGATTTTGTAAGATTTAATGTTGTCTACAATTGATTTCTGAGTGTTCACAAATCTCACTTTGATGGTTCAATGCAAGGCTATGATAAGTTCTACCAGGTTCTTTACAAACCTGAAGGAAGCACTTACTATACTATTGCACTGAACTCATGATGTTTATATCAGGAAATGGGTTAATTAGTGAATGGTGAGTACTTTGACAAAAAGTAGTATTTTTTAATTTTTATTATGTCTTCTCTCTTGGTTCACAAAAGGTAATAACATTATCACAGGTGAATCATCTTTGGCTTATAATGAACAAATGATGCAAGAGTTCCCAGACACTTACTAAAATATTGTCTCTGTTTATAATTGTATCATTCATTAGTCTTTATAGCAAAACAAATGTTTATATACTTAACTTAAAACAACAAATGATATATACCGTATATACTCGACTATAAGATGTATTTTTTTACAAAGAATTTGGATAACAAAGTGGGGGTGCGTCTTATAAGCAAAGTCAATCAACATCAGATAATTTTTCAGCGTCATTTTTGTTTATTTTACCTTTCCCTACAGAGATTTGCAGGTTTGTTTACTTTTGTCCAACATGTTGCAAATGGCGGCATTGTAAGTAAGGGAAGTAACTAGGATAGTTGGGAATATATACTGGTATAACTTAGGTACGGTAAATGAGTATTTTTCAAAATGAGAAGATTGGTAGAATATATCAGTTATTAGTTAAATTTATCATATCTTCTTATCTGTCAAGGTTTCCGTGACTATGGAAGGTCTGGACATTAAAATGGCGCCGACTTCCTAGGTGCATAAAATAACACTTGCCATGTGTTTATAACACCAGATGTTAAACTGTGATGTACATTGTAAAAACAGCGATAAGGGTCATTATCTGACAGGTTGACATTATGCAATTTGATTAAACCAACAACTGTGTTTTAAGCACCTTCCAATTTGCTGGATTGTCACGGTCTGATTGGATTATAATTATAGATAACTCTCCCGGATTAAACCGGATCATACCGGTCTTCCCTATTCCAACCCTCTGAAACTGAGGTAAATTTTACCACCTATCAAAATAAAACTAGAGTGAAATCGTGAGTTGCTTTTTTACTACAGCTAAAATAGATTAATGATGAAGATTGACAGAATTTTTGAATAAGTTGCCAATTAAAAAACATCGTATCCCTAGATACCAAATAATGTGGGAAGACACCGTTACAGTTGACAAAACCTTTGCATCATTCATCGGTGTACGATCATCAAAAAGTAGATGCGACTTGTAGTCTAGTCAACGCTGAATTCCCCTAATCTAAGATCAAAGTAGGGGGTGCGTCTTATAGGCAAGGGCGACTTATAGTCGAGTATATACGGTATGTCATTATTCATAAAGATGCAGTTTACTGATTAAAAGTTGAATAAAATTTATAAAGAGTCACAATGAGAATGGAAATAAGCTGACAGCTTATGTGTGGTACCCATACAAGCAAAGTGTCATAGTAAACATTGAGAAAACCAAAAGCAATGCAGCTAGATTTAGATAAAGCAATAGCTTCAGCCACAGAATTTTATTTCAATTTACATTACCCCGAACCTAAGTATGGATTCTGAAAAGGTCCTTGTTCATTGTAATCTGGGGTATAGTACAAGCCATAAAGCCTCTGTCTGCTTTTTTATCGGTTAACCCATTTATCCAGTAAACTTGTTATTTCTCAATGTATCATTAAAAAATGATCAACATCAATATTATATGTAGATGTAAAAGATACGACTACAATGCAAGTAAGATATTCTGTTGAGATCTGAGGTCAAGACCCGAAACCCTGTAAAGTCAGTTGAAAGATCGCGGTCCAAGTCTTGCAGTTGAGGTGGTAGTGGGTATGGACCTTTCCAAAAAGTGTGCACTTTTCCCCTCTGACATATATTTTTTGTAATGCTGATTGGCTAAACAGGAGGAATGACTTCAAGTTTAAACAGGAAAAGTGTAGCTTATGGGGGAAAGACCAATGCAATGTCAGCTTAGTAAGGAAAACGTCTTCCTAGTGATAAGATGGTTGTCAGTTCGAGCACAACACTAGGTGCACTTTCCTCTGATGTTTACTTTGTATCTTTATGATTTGTTATCAGTGTGATCCTTATAAACCTGCATGGGGTACTGAGTGTAACCTAGTTGTGCGATATCAAAATTGTCTCTTTCATAAAAGCCTTCATCACAAATAATACTGTTGAAGTTGTTTATCCGAAAAGTGTGTTATCCGAACTTAATGAGACAGACAAACATTTTAACCACAGCTGAAAATACCTATTCAAGTAGGGCACAGTATGAATAAAACAAATGGAAGAAATATCAGCATAATAATGTCTGTATTTCCTTCCCAAAAGAAGAAGGCAAACAAAGCAAACAACGAACTTCTGTAGAAACTGTTTGTAAACAACCTACCTTCGCTTGTTGACGTCCAACTTCCGGAAACAATCGATATGGTTTTGGTGTTTTCGTCAAAACGTAAAATCAGCAGGTGCTTGATCAAATACCATAAATGGAGGTTGATTGGTTTGATTTGGCCTCATGAAGTCAACAGATTAATAAATAAGACTGATTACCAGGCGAAAACCAAACCATTTGTTCATGAAGTAGCATATTTCATAAACGGCCTGATTAACATAAATTCTGATAATATTATTTTACTTTTCGTCCCAATGTGACAACTGCTCCAGTGGCGCAATCGGTTAGCGCGCCGTACTTATAGACAGTACTCCTTCCCCTTGATCACTCAAGGGATCAGGCTATGCGGAGGTTGTGAGTTCGATCCTCACCTGGAGCAGAGTTTTTTTTCTCGAATTCCAACATTTGTCGTATGCATCACGTATGTCTTCGGATCAAACATCGTAGGATAAAACTAATCGAGGCTTCATTGCAAGACAAATAGCAAAGCGTAGAAGTATATAATCTATGCCTCTGTAAATTATTCACAAAAGCAAATTAATTGCTATATTCTTTCACCGAGCTTTCGGGTTATAAGACAGTTTTTGCCTCGTTGTGAGAAGACAGATATCAGATTAACATTTTCCAACAGTGCTTGTTCAGTCATTTAGCGCTTTAAAATCTCACTATGTACTACTTTCCTGAAAGTGTAGAGAAAGTAAGCATAAAGATATGATCATATATTGGGCTTTGTCTTCAGGATACGGTTTTCTTATGGAAGGAATTTGCTTAACCCTTTCCCAAACAATAACGACATTTGACAACTTTGTTGCAGACGGCTTTAGAAAACATTGTGGGAAAAGGAGAAATTGCTCGTAACGAGCAATTTTTCCATGTCCCACAATGTTTTCTGCCCTATCAGAAGATTGTTTTCTAATTTCATCCCTTTTTAAAATTTCGTCTGCAAACTCTTTCAATTTGGGAGAGTCGAAAATTTGTTGTTTGGGAATGGGTTAAGTCAAAATTGATTAACATGAATACAATTTTAGATAAAATTACATTATATCAATGTGACACGTCATCATTGGCGAAGCTTCCTTTGTGCACTTTAGGTACGTGCCTACACTTTTATTTCAGGAAGCAAAAGAAAAAAAATCAAAAACGCATCAGAAAGAGCCTCTATTTCCTGCTTAAACAAAATGTATTTTTGTGCTCTCAAATATATGCCAGAACGCACCTGAGCGATTTCAGACTGCATTTTTTGCCCCCGTTCCCCCTAGAATGTGCCTATAAACATTCATATCAGTCAAGCTACGTCACGGAGATACGCTTCCATTGATGTCTCAATTTGCGATATTGTTGATCTCAATTTCAAAATACGAGGGAATGTTGTTTTGAACATACGCAAATTTTTAGCATAAGATGTTAAGTAAAACGTTACCCAGAAATGGTGTAATTTAATTTTGACTTTCTTACACCATGTATTTTTCTGCACTTGTACGAGGTTATAATGGTGGTATTGTAAATTTCATTAAAATTAATTTGTCTGTAAAGGCTTTTTGGACAATTCAGATTGCCACCACGGACAATCTATTTTGCCACCCTTGGTCTTAAGTCAGAACTTGCCAGTAGGCCATTCAGTATCTGGCATATAAAGCCCAGAATTAGTCAATGGCGGCCAACAGGAAAACATCTTCAAGATCCTAACCTGTTATGATTATTAGTATAAAACCAGCTCCCAATAAAAAATGATGAATTGCCCGAATTGAAAGCAACAGCTGAAGACGAATAGCAGGAATAACTTCTCCTTCTTTCTGATATTGGACAGAAACCATTTTGCATACAGAAGACACGTTTAATTCACAGATTATAGTGTATCAATGCCCCGTGGAATTTTGTGATCGGCCAGTTTGAATGCAGCAGCAGACGAAAAAAGCAACAAGAGAAAAATGCATGACATTATGGTATTAGATAAAAAGCACCTTTACAAAAGCATAAATTGCTTATGATGAGCAATTTTCATTTTTGTCATAATGGTATCAACGGTCTGTCGTACAGCATTTGGTCAGTGAGATATTATGAAGAAAATGGTGAGGATTTACCCTTAGAATGCTGGGTAATTTTCTTGAAATAGTTTTTTTCTGTCGTCTGCTTTCCGAAAGCTTAAATATTTGCTTAATCTTGATGAGGAAAGATACTTAGAGTAACAAACAGGTTACTTGGCGGCTGGTGTTCTAACCTGCTTGCATAAGCATGATGTCGGTTCCAGCACTATAAGGGTTAAGGACATTCTAATCAATTCTCACACCCAAGGCGAGTTCAAATATTATTGCTAGGATATATTAATATTGATTTTCTTAGGTACCATTATCCAGAATATTCAAATGATCATGAACATCGATCGTTCTAACCATTACCTTCGATAACCATTTAGTTCATAGCAATCCTCTCTGGTGTATCTTCTTTAAAATAGGAACCAGTGAGCCAAAATGAAAATGTGCTCCTGATGAGCAAATGAATGGAAAATAATTATTATAAAGTTGTTTATTATTTGTCGTTTACTGCAATATCAGGTTCGACTCTTAAAAACCAATAAGGTGAACCTTTCAACCACTACATACGTGTTCAAAGATAATAGAACCTGAAACCACATGGTCCCTCTCCGCGTGGTTCAAGCCCCGGTGACAGAATTAAGATTACCATTACGGAACTTGCCGATGGTTCTACCTGGCTTGACCAGCCATTTTTGACAGGTAACTTTGAGGTATTCTCTTCATCAATATGATTGAGGCATCACAACATAACTGAATTATGTTGACACGATGTGAACCCATGTATATACATAGATAGGCGATTTGATGAAATAGATAAGATGAATTAAGGTAGTAAGTTAAATTAGTATTAAATGAAGAATGAATAAATTAACACTAATCACCTTACTATATACTATTTGAAACACATATACAGCCAACAAAAGGTTCGAGGTTGAATTGTTACAATAGCAAACAATGCTTGTCACACGTAGTTTTGAATCGGTTCTGAATTTGCGTTTTATTTAATTTAGAAATGACAATGTCGTTTAACCTACTTCAAAATTGTCATGTTTTATTCCTTTGAATATTGACGAGTCAGAATTTCATATGTAGGGAAAGTGGGCATACGGAATTTGTAAACGATATACGGGTATTTGTCAGTATTGAGTTTGTATCGACTGGAACTAGACCAGGTTTGGTTGGATTAGTTGGACACTTTACTTGGATACAACTGTGGTAAATATTTAAACTCTGCGTTAATTTACCTGTTGCCTTAATTCACTGTCTCTCTCGTGTTTAGTTTGGCTTTGGGTTTCTGTATCAAATACAGATGATTTTCTTTGATTGATCAAGCATCATACATTGTAATTTATTCATATTTTTCTTGTTCGTACTACTTTGCTAATATGCACCATGCGAGACAATTCAAAAAGATACATATAAAAGGGGGGAGGATGCAATCAAATAGTTTGTCACATTTTTCCGGAACTTTTTAGATCAAACAATATACAAGTAACTGAGATAGGTTTACTCTTTAAAAGATATTTTTTCAAAAGATTACGAATGTAAATATCCGTGGAAATCAATGGATCAATACTGTGTTACATGTATTTGAACAAAATCTCATTCTAGTTTACTAGAGTGAAGTATGTCACATCGATTGAAAAATTGGCGTGTAATGAAGGAATTGAAAAATCTTACTGATGAGCCTTTCTCAAGAATGCTTGCTTTCTCCCCCACCATTGATATGGGGTCCTTGCCCATGCGTATTACCCGTGCTAGCTCACCGATACATTTTGAAATATTTATTAGTTTATCTCTTGTTGAACCCCTAGAATATTGGGTGATTTTCTAAAAAACAGATTATCAAAACCTTAAATATCTGCTTAATTTTGACGAGGAAAGTTACTAAGAGTAGCCAACAGGTTAGATCACATGCAAGTCGCCAATTTATTTGGAGGCTGGCCTGGATATAACATGTTTGGATAAGCATGACGTCGGTTTCAGCTTTAAGGGTTAAAAGCAATAATCTCAACTTATTCTGGGGTTACAGACCGGTCGTTGTTAGTCTCGATCACGTTTTTCTCTAATCATTACTTATAACGACTATAATCCGTATGAAAAGGATTTCATAAACAAGGAAAAATCAATCGCTCATTTGAAACACTATCCAATATTCATGTCCCTCTCTCATGCGTGTTTGCTGGCACATTTATAAGCACGTCAGCGTTTTAAAACCACACAGTGGTATATCAAACTTCTTTCATATGGACACATATTCTTTTCATTATCATTGCAACGGAATACTTAAAAAAAAGAAACAACTGCGATAAAAAGATATATCGTTGTTATCAGCATAAGTACTGTAGATCTAGTAGTATCAAACATTGTGATATTGTTTGCAGCGATCGATCTGTCCAATACTGTCGGGATGTTTGTCGATGCCGTAAGTACAGGAATCGACGTGTTGTCGACGGGAGATTTCCAAGCAGTCGCGTCGACCGTCATCATTTCTGCGTTTGCGGTGTGGCTCCTTGTTCGTAGGCCGCTAGATGTCCCTCCCGGTCCAAGATGGCGGACACCAATTCTCGGCAACCTACGAGAGTTCGCCTCACATTTCGGGTTGAAGGCGACATTGCGGGGCTTACGATCCACGTATGGTGACATATACAGTCTGTTTCTGGGGCGACAATTAGTTGTGATCGTAAACGGACAAGAAGCCATTCGTAGACTGCTGAAAAAGGATGAGCAGCGTGTGGAGAAGACGGACATATTTGGAGGCATTCCAATGTCTGGCAAACGTAAGTAACTCATCCCGAATAAAAACTATTTCATCATCAATATTTAATTCTAATTTACATCGATGGAAAATTTATTTGTTATACCAACATAAAAAGGAAGGTGATGTAAAATGTCACGAAGAATGAGCAAAAATGTCTGTGTTTATTGAGCGTTATTTTCTCAGTTGATTCAATTAGCAATGGAGACCAAGAAATTTACAAGATTATCCGCGCTGTTGAAGTGTTTTAAATGTGGGCGTTTGAGCTCAAGTACCCGGACTTATTCTTAAATGATCTTTGTTAAGACAATCGTATCATAGCAAAGTATAAGTAAAATTACAATGAAAACACAAATAATTATTTAATCGCAGATATTTAGGAACATTTTCTCAATATATACAAGATGGTTTTTCTTTTTTAAAGCGTTAAAAGTGTTGAAGCTGAATTTCCGTTACAGGTGTCATTCTTTGTGCACACATTTCGTTTGCATGAATCCCAAAATGTTCTGGTTCTGGGAGTTAGATTGACAAACACAGAACGTATCTTTCACTCAATGGTGTATGTTGGTGTATCCTTTCTTCTGAATTTGCTCTTCGAAAAGAGAAGAACAACCTAAAATACTATGAATACAGATCATAATTATAATGATTAATTGTTATTAAAGGGACATCCAAGATGAAAAAGAATCAAGCAATTTTTAACCAAGCGTTGGATACACTCCTAGGTGAACACCAAGCTATAAACGAAAGGATATCTGATTCGACGAAGTCCTTCATAGAGGCTATAGATGACCAACTGGACGATACCTTTGACCCCGCTGGTCTAGTGTCCAGATGCACGACAGAGTTGGTATGGTCTGTATTATGGAATGTGAGGACGGGTGACGATACCTCACCGGAAGTTGAACAGTTGGCTTCACAGTGTGAAGAGTTGTCGAACCTTAGAGGCCATGAAGTTCTGATGCAGCTGGTTCCTGCTATAAGATATATTCCAAGCGAGAGAGGGCGCTGTCGACAGATTGATAACCTCCGTGAAAAGATATATGATGTATTCGAACGCGAGATGCAAGAGACGAACGCCGGCGATAACCTGCGCGAGAATGACGTATTGACTACGTACAAACGTTTGTTAAACACTGGAGCCGATGGAAAACCAATTGTAATCGAAGGTGAGTGGGATGTGCTGCCCATGGTATCGGGCTTTCAATTTGACATTTATCAAAGAGAAAATACAATGAGCCCGTGTGGCTTTTCTAACCCCTTGCTCTAACCAAAAGATCACACTTTAAATAACCTCATTTGAAAACCTTTTTTCACACGCTTCTGTAGCGTTGGTGATAATATATTTTATAGATAGTTCGCGTCCTTCTCCATTGGTTAACGATATTTTAGATGAATGGAGAAAAGGAGCAAAATGGGTTCACACAGCGGAACTTCCGTTCCGGAACAATGTCGGATAAATAGAAAACATTTCCTTTCTCAACTAAGATTTCCTTCACTCAAGTAAATATACTCGGTCCTTTTGATCACACACAGGTATGCAATTAAACATAACGAATTCTCCTTCAAACAGCTAGTTCCTGCTAGTGTAAAGACGGTCCCCATCAATAATTGAGGTCGCTGGATCCCATCATCATTCTTTTAAAACTCTTTCCCAAACAATAACGACATTTGACCACTTTGTTGCCGACGACTTTAGAAAACATTGTGGGAAAAGGAGAAATTGCTCGTGACGAGCAATTTTTCCTTTTCCTACAATGTTTTCTGCCCTATCAGAAGATTATTTCCCAATTTAAATATCGTCTGCAAACTCTTTCAATTTGGGACAGTCGAAAAATTGGCGTTTGGGAAAGGGTTAACGTGCAAATGGCTTTAATCTTTTGCGAACCTTTGATTCCACTTAGGCAGTTTTGAAAATGTTGCAGATTTTATATCAGCAACCTTTTAGAAAGCATACACTTACATCTTTTTTTCCAGATTCGAAACTGTGCATGCTCATTGTGTCTGTATACCTGAACCTGACGAAATCACTAACGACGATGATCTATAGCGCCGTATGGTTCCTCATGACGAACCAAGACCTCCAGAAGCAACTGCGCAAGGCAATCTCACAACCACGTGGTAACAAGAAGCGGTCTAGGATGAAAACCTCTGTGAGACTAGATGACACGTCTAGTTTTATAGAGGCTTTCGTCCTTGAGACAAAGCGCTTTGTGAAGATGAACAGTATGTTGGACTACTCGAGAAAAACGACCGCCGATACCAGGTTGCTTGGTTACGGTATCCCTAGCAACACACTGGTTCTTGCCGACATGGAGTCCTTGATGACAGATCCTATTCTCTGGAACGACCCGTTTGAGTTTAAGCCTGAACGGTTTTTGACCAAAGACGGATATGTGTCGAAAGATACGTATGGCTTGAAGTACCTCAGAGGTTTGCTACCGACTATTTTACATTTGTTTAAATGTATGCATTATATAGAAAAAAGGGATGCCTCTGTAAGCAAACATATTTCCATTGCATCTGCTTTCGTTCTCAATAACCCCAATTTAAACACTATGAAATACGTATGTTTTCTTGTCAAATTGGCTATCTCTTATTTGATAATATATCTATATACATATATATCTTTCCACAGAATTTTAAACTGCGGAAAAAATTACAGCTTTCACAATTTGGACGGATCTGTTAAAATTCTTTCTGGTGACACTGTTTTATCTGATCAATTATGTAGTTTTAATAATTAGGACTTACTTTTCGATTTACATATATAATAAAATTATATTTATATCGTCTGCTCCGAATTTGTTGAAACAATTTACCGCACGCCATTCATATTTGAACTTTGTAAATCTGTATAATGGGCCTGTGGCCTAGGTACTTGAAATGCCTATGTCTATTCGTATTTTACAGACACTGCCTCTTCATGGGAAACGTTTACAGAGACCGCGACCCGACTGTATATTGCTGCGATCCTGGAGAACTTTTATATCGACAAACCATCACATGCTCAGCTCGACAGATACGACAAGAACACCAAGTTTACAGCTTCTTTTGTACCACGATTTTCAGATGTGTGAGCTGTCTTGTAATCCCATTTTAATTAAGATTACATGTATTATTGAAGTTCGTTTGTTTCTTAACCCTTTCCCAAACAACAAGTTCTCGACTGTCCCAAATTGAAAGATCTTCAAGCAACATTTCAAAATATGATGAAATTGGAAAAAATTCTTCACGAGCAATTTCTCCTTTTCCCTCAATGTTTTATAAAGTCGTCTGAAACAAAGTGGTGAAATGTCGTTATTGTTTGGGGAAGGGTTAACCATTACAGTGCTGGAACTGACTTCATGCTTATGCAAACATGTTAGATCCAGGCCAGCCACCAAGAAAATTGGCATGTGATCTAACCTGTTTGCTACTCAGAGTATTTATCCTCAACAAAATTCAGCAGATCTGGAAGGTTTTCGAGAGCAGACGACACAAAGATCTATTAGTAGAAAATTACCCAGCATTCTAAGGGGTAATTTGCAATAACGTACGCAGATTTAAAGATGTAAATGTTTCTCATTTTAATCATGATGATGATCCTTGTTGAATTCCTGATGGGGGTCAATTATTTTGTATTGAATTGTGCCTTGACAAGAGACATTTCAAAGCTTTTGAACTGTTTGATTACACAGGATCTCGTAAATCACACAAAAATTTGTTCAAAACAGTGTTGGACTCCAACTGTATTATAATGTTTGGAGGCCGTTTTAGAGCAACTTAGAGCAACGCATACTTGCTCAAATGAGACATTCCATTTCGTTATTTATAGTTCTCTCCTTTCTATAAATCTTATTAAAATCAGAGACCATTAACCATCATTCATACATGTTTTAAGCTTCCCCCATCCCTGACATTCATACTTGTTTAAAGATACATGCACCATCATTCCTACACAAATACTTGTTTTAAGGTTCACCATTCTTACATTCATACATGTTTAATGTACATATTCAACTGTCATACTTGTGAAAAGGTACCATCATTTTTTTAAATCATATAAATAGTGGTAATCTATAATACATAGTGATACTATTGAATACATAGTGGTACATACTGGTACTATACAATTAGGTGGTACTATACAATACCTGTACATAGTGATAGCATACAATACAAAGTGATACTACAATACATTTCTATGGGCATAAAAAGAGAAGCCAAATCAATTTCAAATCATGCATTTTTTTTTTATCTAAAAAAGGAATACAAAATTACAAGAAGAAACACATTTGTCTGGAAACAAACCAATCAATTTTGAATCACACATAGCACATTTCTAGTCTCAATATAGTCGAAGCAAATTTCAGAATTGTCCCATTCCACCCACAGGTGCCAGTAAAAACAAAGTGTATTGTATTATTTATAGTAAAATACACAAATGTTTAATGTTTTTTGTTTGTTGTTACTGGTACCTCAGACTCTACCCATAGAAAAAGCAGTGACTGGTTTGAATTGAAAGCAACAGCAGACAGAAAACTAATATGAAAAGAACACAAACTAAATTCAATTGATAAGTTACCAGTAGAGTTAAAAACTTAAAATCATTATTCTAAAAAGAGAACTTTCTCATATGCAGCATTAAATCATTTAGAAATAGTAAGTAGTTTCTGAAGTCATGAAATTCATGGAGGTATATTTAAAAAAGGTGTAAAGAGAACCAAATTTCAAACAAAACACATGAAGATCATGCCCACCCTTCTTCTTACATGTTAAGGAATACTGCCCATAATCCACCATTTTGAATCTTTCTCTTTCGAGGATTACTTTGGTTGTTCTCTATATAAACCGGTCAAATCATTTGCATTAATCCCAATAGTTCAGGCCTTGACTTATATTTACTAAGAACAACCAAAGTAATCTGACTCGAGAATCAGTTTTAATATGGCGAAATATGGGTATTCTACCTTAATGCACCAACAGCATAAAAAAATAGGAAACAGGTGCAAAAAGGCATAAAATTGTCAGAATGGATTCAAATAAACAGTACATAGAAAATGTTACATCTCATATTCTTTAGTCCAATTGAATTAGGGCCAGTCAAAAAATAGTATTTGAGGTAATGGGTTAAACAAATTACCCTTAAAAGTGCTTGTTCACATTTACGATTTGCAAGACAATATAAATTGCCGTATATTTATTGAAATATGCCTACTGAACACACAACTGATTCAGAATGTGTTTATATTCCAAGAAAGTACCGACTGTATGCAATAAATTTTAAACCCATTGCAATGCTATTGAATCTGGATACATACTTATTCATTGTTTACAGGCTATAAATATGTGTATACTAATTCCATGTGTACTTTCAACTTTTGGCTATTCACCTGTACATCTCACAAAACCGGTATACAGTTTTAAAGAAATAAGATTTTGATATTCAAGTTTTCACACATGTGAATAAGCAGCTAGAGTTGTATGCGACATCTTTTGGAATCTGCTCTTTCTGTCTACCTACTGCCTTTGTGGGGAAAAACACACATTGCCTTCTATTCAAGCATGTTAACTCTTAAGATCTTTAGGCAATGAAGTTTGATATCAACCTTGGACAAGTTTTTATAGCAAAAAACACAGTGTTGTAAAGATTTGATAAGACAGATAGACAAGATAAACCACTATGTCTCCCAACCACTTTGGTGGCATATATAATACCTTTATCCTATGACGTATCTCGATGCTACACTAAGTATATTTACAATTAACTACTCAATCTATTGCTTCAAATTTACCCGTATTAACCCTCAATAGGGGACTTAAATAACCATGGATGCCATGAAGGAAAATGTCTTCTAAACGACGGATTGGATTCTACCCTACTTAGACAGAACATGTACATGTAAAAGTCAAACCAAAGCCATGGGAAATATTGCCAATGATTTACTCAGTTGTACATATAAAAAGAAATGGGTATTGATTTGAATGTATTATCCCATGTCATTTGAATTCTAAGTGATACAAAGAATTATTGCTCATAATGAACAAATCTTCCTTTTGTCATCAAGATTTCTATGCTAATTGATGCAGACTTTTATGGATATTTTTAATGTGCAAAACGATTTAAATTGTCTGCTGCAAAAAACATGTTTGTGGGGAAGGTGGTTAATTATTATGCAACCAAAAGAAAATGCTTGAAAATAGACACACATTTGTAACAGGTATTTACTAATTAAATGTATAAATCAATTAAAACTATGAACAGGCACTTAATCCAATATGGAAAAAAATCATTTTATACAAAGGAAACAAATCTTCATTGTAGGTTGATTCTGTTGTTACAAAAGAAACAAATCTTCATTGTAGGTTGATTCTGTTGTTAGAAAAGAAACAAATCTTCATTGTAGGTTGATTCTGTTGTGACGGTTGATTCTGTTGTGACAATGTTTTATAGGTATTGTTAAAAGTTGACCTTACTGAAGTAAATATCATCTTTTTTTCTTATATACATTCATTTACCACATTACTACCTAATGCCACATTTATGTGTCTTGCAGCAGATGACTTTGAAAAAGCATTGTGGGAAAAGGAGAAAATGCTTGTCATGTGGCAAAAGGAGATATTGCTTGTTTTCTTTTGCCACAATGCTTTTTCAGTCTATTCACATATCACAACAGCAGAACTTAGAGGTTTTTCACATGTTTACAAAGCTTTTCTAAAGTCTTCTTCTTCAAGTAAAACTTTGTTTATTGCAGATGCTAAAGAGTTAAACACACTTGCCCTACATATACCTCAATGACTTAACAGGAGAACTCAACATCAAAAGCAGCCGTTTTTCATATTTCAGCATTATTCTCTGCTTCAGTTTCCAATTTGGACCCACTTAAATGTCCCATTTGAGTTAACAGATTGATATTTATCATTTTCTTTTCTTCTTCAAATTAAGCCCTTTACCAAACCAGCCTGGTACTGCTGCATTAGTTGAGGATTTCCTTTTCTTCCCAACTTTTGCTGCTATCTCTACTCTCTCATTTATATCCACATTACCGTCTTGTTGGTCAATGATAGCCATAGGCAACACAAAATCACTATAACCGCCAGAGTATTCAGGTTTCATTGCAGCAACACTACCAGCTTCTAGACCTCCTGATTTAAACACCTCAGATTGAGATCCAGGTCTATAATGGGGCTCAGATTTAATCATGTTATTTACATTTTCCGCGACCACATTTTCTGTATCCCTCTCAGTATCCTCTATTTTAACAGCAAGAGGGCAAGATTCAGGAAACTTATTGGTAAATCTTGACAGAGAGTTGGTGGAAATACTACCAGAAAGCCCAAGTTCTGTTTGAATACTTGTCTGTATGGAGGGGTTGTGTCGATCATGGTTAACCATGTTGTTTGGCAATCCCGGATTTACAGAAGCACCGCCCCTCATAGATGTATAGGGTATCACAGGTGATAACTCTTGGTCACTGGACTCTCGCACTTCTAGGTGACCAGTAGTTTCTGGTGAGGTAGTATCTATAGTTTGTGAGGAATCAAAATAGTTCTGATTTGGGAGGTTTGTCTCAATCACAGGATAAAAATGAGTGTTTGAGTTTGGAAAGTTTGGCACTTGTCCTGAGATCTGTGGTACATCGAGGTAGGTTGGTGTGATCAGAGGTATCTGTGATGTAAGTGGAGAAGTGCCATTATTTGCATAGCTGCCTGTAGAAGTGTGGTATACTTGTGTATTCCCAGGGATGGAAACAGTTGGGGGAACGGAAACTTTCATCATTGCTGACTGGTCATGTTGCGAGTTCTGGGTCTGTCCAAAAAGGTAAGGATTTGCACAAAAACCATACCCTAACTTTAAGCTGTCACAATTGACACAAGAACCTTTGCTCATCCCATTTCGTTTCATCAATGCACAGGATTCACAAGTTAAAATACCTTGGACCAATTCGTTAAAGCCTGGAATCTTCGTTTGAACAGTGGTAGCTAGTACAGGACTTGCATGGCTTGAAGGTACAACAGTCTGGTTTGTTAATACATGATCTGTTTGACTTGTCTGTATTGGCCCAGCTGTTATAATACTTGACTCATTTTCCATCATTTCATAGATCGGATGTTGAAGAGGGACAAGAGGCCTGTTGTCTAAAGGATGGGAAGCCGATTCCTGTTTAGAGGTCCTTTTGTCATGAGACATGACCCGTCTGCTCACAGGTGAGGTCAAGATTTGCGGACTTATTTTACTACCTGCATGAGAGGGTGAAAACATCCCTGGAATGGACTGTGGTGATATAGACAGGTGAAGCTGTGATTGGTTTTGATTTTCATGAGATCCGTAAGTGTTCAAGTTGAATGATTGCTGTTCATGTATGTCAGACTCAGGTAAATATCCTCCTGGCATGTTTAACTGGATAGATTCAATGAATGCTTTCCTTCTCTGTTCAATATCATCAATTAAAGACTTCTGTTGGGACTGATGTTTATTAAAGAGCTCCTGGAGTTGACCAGTTTGCTTATTCAACATGAGTTTCTGCTGCATTTGGAACACCTGTAACATTTCTGCCTTTTTCTGCTCACCCAAATTAGTGTCTTCAGCTACCTGTACTTGCATCACAAACTGTTGGTACATTCTCCTGTGATCATTCTCCTGTTGACGCTTCATCTCCACTTTCTCGTTTTCAAACTGTTTTTGTTGTTTGTTTATCAAATCGTTTGTTACTAATTGCTCGTTTGCCAAATATTCGGCAATTTGCTGTTCTTGATTCTCATTCTGTGTTTTTATTGGAACCTGTTTTTGACTGCTAGTGCTTTTCCCATTTTCAGGTTCCACTTTGATATGTTTAATTATTGCTGTAGGATATGGTTCATTAACTAGCTGAGGTATTTTTCCCTTTTCTGCATTGTTCCATACATTTTTAACAAACCCAACTGGTCTAGCACTTAAATCCTGGTTCACAAGTTGACTTTGTTTTGGTTTGGTAGCATTATCATGAATTGGGTCCTCTTGTTTTAAATTCTGCTGTTTTTGTTTCAAAGCCTGTAATTGACTTTGAAGCGTTTGAAGGTACTTAAGTTTTTCTTCATGGGAAGTTAATGATTCATTTGTGTTGACATGTTCCTTATGATAGCCATTTTTATGTAGGTGATTGGGTTGTGAGGCGTGGTATACTGTGAAATGTGAGTCTAGCTGACTTGAACCTTTGGAAGCTTCATTAGACAGAAAGGTTTTGCGTTGCATAGCTAATCTTGCTTCATTACAAATCTTTTCAGATCTCAATTTAGACAACTCCTCCTTTGACATACTCTCTAATTTAAAATGATTAAAATACCCATTTCCATGACTTTCTTGGTCAGTTGGGGCTTTCATTTGCATAGCTGCTTTTGCTTCATTACATATTTTTTCTGATCTATGCATAAACAGTTCTTCCTTTGTCATTTTCTTCACATCTGTTTCTTGATGCACTCTGTCTTTTACCTTAGATATAATGGATGAAATATCCATATCTCGTTCATTTACATCCCCTTTATTTGATGGCTTTCCATTTGAATAATAGGCAAGCAATTGCTCTTTATGTATTTCATGACTATTGGTAACATTGTTCGCTTTGGGCTCTATAATTTGGACATCGTCATCATCATCGGTCTCTGTCACGGAAAGATCAGAATCATCAGTAGATGATGCTGATGAGGCGGAATAGTCACTATCTGATGACAAGCTAGGTGTTGGAGATCTTGGCATGGTATTCAGAGGAATGTGTTTCAGAGATTCTGGCCTTTCCAGGGTTTTCTTGCATATCGCATTTTGTTCTCCCTCCTCCAATGTGATGGCCTCCAGAAAGATTGGATCTGTTGCTCTGTGTGGAGGGAAAAAAGCCATATTGTCATAAAAGGCATCTACGTTATATAAACAAGCTACTGTCTCAAAGATTATGCAAATAGGAATACCTGATGCATGCATATATCTGGGAGTGATTATATTCATGCAGTATTTTAAAAGGTTATTAAAAGAGTCATCTTTTTTGGATGATGGTTAGAGTTATCTTAACAAGGTAACTCAAATATGTACCCACATTGAACATACAGAAGCAAACAAATATGCACAGGTATTCTCCTTAAATCCTGACCTCTAACAAACCATACAATAAGGTAATAACAGCTTTTGTCAAAAGCATATACATGTAGTGTCAACTATACTATACTATTCAGTCACATTACCATTTTCCTCGTTTTCACCAGGCAGTATTAGACTAGGGCTCTGAAAAGTCTATCAACAGACACTCCCACAAAATTAGCAATGCCAGTGGGGCACAAACCTACGACTCTGAGTTACAAGTTCATCATCTTAACTTGCGGGGCCACACAGGACCCTTTTTAAGCACAGAAATAAAGAATAGAACATATCAAAGAACAAAAGATGAGACCCACCTTGAGTATTGAGGAATGTCATATTTGAGTATCTTCATAACTCTCTCTAGAACATCATCACAGCGTCCTACAATATAAAATGTTATGTTTAAACACATTTTTACTGGAGTAACTTTCCATATACCTCCTTCTACACCAATAGGAAGATTGTAAGCGATGAAGGCATATTTGAATTCTAAATGAACAACATTAATAGTATTATTAGAAATGTTTGAATCCTTGCTGGATAATAAAACATAACAAATGGCAAAACTTGAGCGTTCAATGCAGGGCTATAGCAACTCCCTCACAAATGTGCTTGCTAAAGACTTGCAATTAACCCCCATATTGATGTATGAAACAAAGTGAAACTTATCAGGACTGTTCTTTGAGTATCTGCAACTTTGGGTTTAACCCTTTCCCAAACAACACATTTCGACTGTCCCAAATTGAAAGAGTTTGCAGACAACATTTCAAAATGTGATGAAATTGGAAATTAATCTTCTGATGGGGCAGAAAACACTGTGGGAATAGGAGAAAATGCTCGTGACAATTTCTCCTTTTCCCTCAATGTTTTCGAAAGTCATCTGCAACAAAGTGGTCAAATGTCGTTATTGTTTGGGAAAGGGTAAAAAGACTGCATAAAGAAGTCAGTCCTGCAAATTCACCCTGATCTAGAGCTATAAATAAAACAACAAAAGATGAAAGGCATTACAAAGATGTATACAACAACAAAAGGGCAGAAGACTACAACACACCATTGATTTTAAGGAATGCATCACTATCTTTTGGAGTCCACTGTAAGTTGATTATAACCAATTTAGGTCGTTTATTACGCGCCCTATCCATACACCATAAACAGGAATACTTTTTCAGGATCTGAAAGGTTCAAAAATTGAAATTAAAATAATATATAATATGTATCATATAATATAAACTGAGAGATCTCATTTTTTTTTCAAATAGAACAAAAGTAAAATGAGTGATGTCAAATGAGCCTTCTTTTATAATTTCAAACATTGAAATCTTCATTACCCAATATTTGTTTATTTGTGGTAAAATACTTTGTTCCCTACATCCTTACAAGTACTGACGTTTTTAGTTACGGCTGGTTTTTCAATCATTCTATTCTCAAAGCCCATAGTGTTATGGAGGGATCCCATGAAGAGTATTACCTTTGGGCATTTAGCATGATCTGACCTACAACCTAAAACACTGGGTAATGCAGGACCCTATTGTATGAGTCTAACCCCTTCCCAAACAATGGCGATTTTGACCACTTTGTTGCAGACGACTTATGAAAACATTGTGGGAAAAGGAGAAATTGCTCATAACGAGCAACTTCTCCATTTCCCACTAGGTTTTCTGCTTTATCTGAAGAATATTTTTCAATTTCATCACACTTTGAATCGCATCTGCAAACTCTTTCAATTAGGGACAGTCGAAAATTTGTTGTTTGGGAAAGGGTGAACCAGTTGGGATTAATTAATTGGCTTGGTCCAAAGAGGAACTGAAACCTTGATTAGTGATACTGGCTTTTTGAAGACATGCAATAAGATAAAGGTTTAACAAAATTTTTTGTGAATAATTTCCTGTTTTATCCCACTGGTATTCTATAACTTACCTTAAGACTGGACCCTAAACATAGAATGAGATCACAACAATTAGCTGCTTTGACTGCCTCCTTCCATCGATAGGGTGACTTTACCCCACCCTTTTCTCCGAAGTGAACAATGGTGTCTCGAAGTTCTCCTCCACAAATTTTACAGTGTCGGCCTGTTCCGTGCCGCCTAACCCCGGTCTGCTCTGTCACATCAAACAGTCGGACATACTCCCTGTGAGGCTTGCATGAAGGACAAATCTGTGGAGAAAATGTTTGTAAGGATTTAACATCAAACGACTGTATAACTATCTTATTTAGTTATATTGAGATGCCTCACTCAACATAGATGGAAGATGACACCCCCCTTCTCCGGCTTAACTGCACAAGGTCTCCTTAAGCCTTAGAGAACCATCACCATGCCATAAGTCAGGGGGGACATGATATCTCATGAAAATCTAAAAGCACCACCACAGAGATTTGAACGAACATGGAATGGGGCAATATCATTTCTGTACTCAAACTTCTAGACAAAGAGGATTCAAAAGTACTAGGCCAGGGGTTTTAAATGTCTTGCCAAAAGACATTCACATGAAACCAGAGGTATTGTTTGGGCTCAAACCTAGAACTCAAAAGTCAAAGTCTGTCAGCTTAACCACTTGGCCATACAGGGCACTAAATATTAGAAAAAAAAATGAGAAATAAGGTAGTTGAAACAATCAAGTTTTCCATTCGTCAAAATGGTTTCTCCAACTTAACAAAGAGAACAACATGCCTAATATTTGTTGTCAATAACTGCCTTCAACTTGAGCCAATTACAAAATTCCAGGGTTTAAGTCCATGTTTGACAAAAGTTATCTCGCTTACCTCAATATACATGTTTCCATGTACTTCAGACAAAAGCTTCCTTGATAAACCACTTCGAACATGCAGACCATCACAGTTTTGTGAAACCACATGGGTCACCTGTAAAACAATACTTACAAAATTGCAACAACTATATCTAAAAATTTCCATATTCATTTTTTTACAATGCCTACAACTATAAATATAAGCACTTTCCTATGAGCAAACTAAAAAGCCTGATTTCTTTTTCAAGCAGCATCTGCACTTTATATATCTACTGCATGTAGCCTATGTAGTTGTAGAAACAAGCCATAAATTACTCCTTTGCTGAACGACTTAAAATTTAGCACCTTATTTCATAATATCCAATTTTTTCATGCAAAAATCTGTAGGAGTCACCGCAGCCAATGATAGTTCTCGTTATGGAAAAGTTTGTATGTATTGTCTGTTACATGGCTTTTACTCAATATCATTTAAAAATTGCTTGTATCCATTTTAAAGGAGATATTTTGCTTGTTTGAATAAAAAATTACAAAGTCTTAATAAATTATCATTGAAACAATATGGTTCTTGTATTGTTGAAAGAATTACATTCAAAAGTAGCTGTTGAAAGCCTAATCAGGAAGAGCCATTTCACTTTAAGTATGTACAGTCTACATGTATATGCATTAGATCTCAAAACCATTTCAACGCTTTTCAATTCAAATATACCTTAATACACTGTATACAGACTACATGACTTATTTACAAACTAATTTTGCTTCCAATGGCGATTCTCCGGTGCTAAACATACAACAGTACGCTATTTTACTGTTTTAAAGAAATTAAGTTTTAACTTCCAATTTTCTTCACATCTGTGAACAAGCAGCTTTGAGACTTACATGGCCTTTCCTCTGCAGGGCAGTGATACACATGTGTGTAACAGTGGGTTCTGCGTCACTTAGGTCTTGTGGTCTAAAACAGTTAGAAAATGTTTGATATTTAATCCTTTCTCTCATACTTGTCTTAAACAAGCCATGGCAAAAACTCCTTAATTTGATTCCAATTTGTTTTGTCTATGGTAAAATTTCTACAAATTATGAAAGGAGCATAACATTCAATTTAGTTTAAACTCATTTATTTTACACTGATAGTGAAAAAGGTTCTTACAACTTAGATTAATCACTCTCGATGCTGCTCGCAACTGAATATGGATTAATAAAAGGTCACAAGAAGAATCCCGCTACTCACAGGTTTCGAACTCACAACCATTATCTCCCAAAGTTGATGCCCTACCCCAGGATTGCTATCCTCCACTGATACAATTTGCATGACATTCAGTCAATACATTGCATATGAAGTAAGATGTAAAAAAGTTTTCCTAAGAGAAAGAGGTGTGTTTGTTGAACTCACGTTAACTGTTCGCCTTTTTGTAACAGTGTCCATACTCCCTGAGGTCCACGATAATCGGGTATAGAGGCTGCCTGAAAACGGTAAAAATAAACCATATACAGTCCAAAACTTACATTATTACATTTGCATTGAAAGCAAATGATAAACAGGATCAATAAATGGAAAAGAAGTAAAATAAGCTTTGACATATTACCATCTAATGCAACATTTTTGTGTATTGAAACAGACGGCTTTCAAAAAGCACTTCTTTATGTTGCCTCTACATGATTTAAGTTATGCCAGGAATTCTGACTTAACCCTTTTCCAAACAATAACGACATTTTGTTGCAGACGACTTAAGAAAACATTGTGGGAAAAGGAGAAATTGCTCGTAATGACCAATTTTTCCTTTTCCCGCAATGCTCTCTGCCCTATCAGAAGATTCTTGTCCAATTTCATCACATTTTGAAATGTTGTCTGCAAACTCTTTCAATTTGGGGCAGTTGAAAATTTGTTGTTTGGGAAAGGGTTAAAATGATGGAGGAAGACCCCAAACTTTAATGCCAAGGGCTGGTCAAGCCTGGTAGACCAAGTGGCATTCTATAAATCAGTCTAGATACTGCCTCTCATAAAAATCCAAAAGCAGTCAACCGGATTAAAACCTATGCAAAGAAGGGCTGTGTGATTTTACGTTCTCACAAAGATTTCAATCCTTTTAAATTGGTTACGTAGCTTTTCATCTGAACACTTGATAATTGACTCAAATGATATCTACTGCAGAAAACACTAAGCAGAGAAAGTTATATGGAGATTATCAAAAGGAAGATGGAGTAAATCTCACACAAGATAGAACTCTGTATTGGCTGTTATTTCATGCATTTAGAAAAATATGGGTGAACTTACAGTACTTATTCCAGCACCAGTATATATAACAGTCTGCTTTGATTGCAAAATTTCCTGTGCTAGCCGTTGGCATTTTTCTTGTAAAACTTCATCGCTGTCTTCTGTCTACAATACATGTAATAAGGAGCTATAGAACCACATGCAATAGGATTTTATCAAAGGTCTAGTCTAGGTTGCATACTTTTAACATTAAATTAGTCATTTGCATGCAACATCAACATCTGATAAGAGGACAAGACTCTTAATTGCTTGAGCTCTATTCATTCGACAGTGATTTTTTTCAGGGAAGGAGGTCAGGTCTGATGAGGGGAAAAATTCATGTGTAAAAGGGGAAAATTCCTTGCTTAGCGAGAAACAGTACGAAATCAAGTTTTACTATTAAAATTCACCATACATAGAGAGAAAACAATATTTCAACTTCTTGTTTCATCAAAATGTTATGTTTATGTTCAAAGCTCATCATTTCTAATCTGAAATTGAATAACACTTCCCAGAGGGGGATTTTTAAAATAATTTGGGATAAAATATATATTCTAGAGATGGGGGAAATTGGGCTAGATAACGTTGAAAATTTCATTCAAAAGAAAACACTGCATCCTCTTGTCATCACAAATCTAAAGAGTACCAATGATATAGGATTTAGAAACAAAACAAAGTTAGCCATGAAACAATCGTATCTGATTGACCTCTGTACTTCAGTTTGCAAACAAACAATTTTGTGCTCAAATACTGATACATGTCTTAGACCCATAAAGACCATCACACTTATAAATATCTCACAAATGATGTCCATAACATAACCCATACTTTTCAAGTACACACCATTCAATGTTAATATAGTCCAGAATATAATCACACTAACCTATGTGTTTGTGTTACTTCATCAAACACAGGGCTCTTTTTCCATGAATCGGGAAAAGACCTAGGCTTGTTAATTTTGGGAAATTTTAATAGCTGAAATTGTTAATTGGGAAACAAAAAAGCTGGTATGACTTTGATTTTTAGGAAAACTACATGATTTAAAAATAAAATCTAATTGGGAAGGTGCTTTTAAAGGTTTGAAAGACCTGTGGTATAAAGCAAAAAAGTCCTAAAACAACGTTGTCTTCCATACCAATTCAAAACATACCTCCAAAATTCTCTGTTCAGTTAAAAGTCTTCTTTCTTTATTCTTATGGATTCTTCGGACAATAACTTCATTTTCAGTGAGTGTTTTCTTCTCTTCTTCAGTTCTTTCAGTCTCTTTTTTCTTTAATATATCCGAAACCTGATTGCAAAAAAAGAAATAAAAAATTAATTTCACATTACAATGAATACTGATGTGAAGTGATATGTAATGATCTGCAGTTTATACACTTCATAAATTAATTCCAGCTGATAAGCCATAAGAGAGCACAGTGAGCATTTAGTCAAGCTGATTTGATGCAATCTGAAAATATTGAGAAATCATTGCATCGGGCAATTTCTCCCATAACATCAAACTTTCGAAACATTCAAGTGGGCACTTGCGATGAAACTTTGTCAAAAAGTTTGAAAACCAAAATTTTTATTGTTATTATGAATTAGCAAATTATTTTACTCACAGTTGTGGATTAATCCTTTTATATAAATCCATGCATGTAACATGTCTGTATTCAGCATATTGACTTTGTGGGAACAATTTAAATAAGGCTTATTGACAATTTTTTGTTCCCGATGTATTTTATGTGCAAATGTGCACTTATGTGCAAATGTGCACTGGAATGTGAAAAATCTATTAAGCGTTTTTTTGGATAAGGGTGGGAAGCACCTTGGTCCATTAAATTTACATACCACTTTTTGAGGGACAGTACTTTATCGATACAAAAACAGCGGTCTGACTCCAATTACTCATTTAACATCCATCTTCACTGTGCAGACTAATACCTTTTTGGAACTAGAAATGTAGTCCGGATTTACTCGCTTTGTTTTGCTCTATATTATTAAAACTGTTGCCTCATGGGAAATCGTAAAATGTCCAGATGTTCGAAAAATAAACTATCGTTCAGTCTCTGATCACAGAAATAAAAATTATAGTAATGGTGGTAAAAGGCGCAGCTGTTTTCCTCGATATGTTGCCAAAAAGAATTTTCAAATGTATCCACAATCATCTTGCTTTAAACGCACTTTAGTCCTTCAGCGATATCAGCGCTTTCATTAATTGTTTAACGGCAATTGATGCCATCATTTGGAGGTATGTAAGTTTGTGTCTCATTTGTCCTCCATGAACAGGGATGGAAGCTGGCAGATTGGAAAAAATGAGAAAGACTGAGGTGAAGGCGGCCGCCTAGGCCCACCTGTAGGTCCAGGGCAACACCCTGGTAAGGGGACAGGGGGGAAGCTCCTGGGTTTTAGCTATTTTTACAGCAAAAATGAGTGTGTTAATATGCTGTTTACTAAAAAATATTTACTACAATGTATAGTATAAAATAGCAGCAAAATATATCAAAATATTTCAAATCTTTTATGCCAAAGTATATATGCTGTTCATAAGTATAACTGACAAGTTGAATTTACAACATTTCAACTGTAATTCTGATTATCTTTATGGATTCATTTGTTAACATATCTCATCTTAATTTGATAAATGATTAAGTGACAGATAACATTCTTATCATTTATTATCATTGAAAGAAATTTTTTAAAAAAAAATACATAAATTAACAATGATTTTTTTCTAAATTAGATCAATGGGCTTTTTTGACCCAAACTTAAAAATCAATGGGTTTTTCCATAGATTTTTTTTTAAAATGAATGAAAGTTATGGGTTTTGGGGAAATTTTATGAGATTTCTTGGGCCAAAAATTATCGCTGAATTAATGGTAATTTTGTTTCATCAAATTATCTAGATTGTCCTGTTAGCCTACTCGCCCACCCCAAAAGATTCCTCATCGAATTTGCATCAATCTCAAGAATGACCAAAATCCATTTTAAAAAAAACAGAAATCAGTTTCAACACGGAAGACTTGCATTCCTGCATTCAAAAGTTTGACTTGACGGGAGATATTGCCCGATACAAAACTCTCAATATTTTCCGATCACTTCAAATGAGATTGATTAATGAAATCATAGGATCGAAGAATTAGATAAAATGTTATTGGTTAGAAATTGAATTGTTAGTTTGCAGTTAGGAGCTTATTGCTTGAGAGGCAATAAACGATTGATTGGAAAGAGAAAAAGTACAAAAATCAATGAGTGCGAATGCGACAGGGTAACGGGAGACTGATTTAAACACCAGTTTCGTGCTTCTCATCACAAAATTAATCTTGAATATTACTAACGGATGAAAATTTACAAAGAATCTGTTTCATGCGTGCAAATGGGTTGTCACCCTTTCGACACTGGCGGGTGTTTCGCTGCCCAATGTGCGATTAAAGTCAATTAAAATGCAATGACATTACCTTTCTAGAATTCTTTAGAGATTCTTGTTTTGAAAGGTATTCTTTAAGCTTTGTCAACTTCTTCGCTCTCCTAGCTGAAACGGGAGACTTTTGAATTTCATGTTTCCGCTCGTTAGTTTTGTCTTTGTCAGACATTTTGCCGAGCTTGGACGCTCGAGACAAATAAAACTATAAATAAACCAAAATATGACGAATTATCTAACGAAGAAACATCATCCATATTATAAGCATATATGTTATATCATCTTTAAAATCAAATAAAATATCAACAAAAAGACTGTCATATCTTTTATCAAAAACGACTTTAAACCATTCTTTTCTCGTTTTAATGGTCTATGCGACCTTCACGGATTCCGCCTTGGTAATCTCTATCCTAGCCTGGAGCCTGGCCCGTTCGTATACCGTAAACTAATGCGGGAATGCATGGACCAGGTCTCCAAGCTAACTATATCCCTCATATCACTTTTATACGGTGGCATAGAGGTAACATGTATACGTTCTTTTTTCTCGTTATTCCGAATTATTAAGTCGAAATAACGAAAAAATTGACTCATTATTTCGACATACTAACTCGAAATAGCGAGATACTTACTCGTTAGTTAGACTTACTAACTCGAAATAATGACATAAATAAGTCGTTATTTCGACTTACTTACCCGAAAACACAAGATAACTAAGTCGTTATTTCGACTTACTAACTCGAAATAACGAGATAGTTAAGTCGATAGCACCAGCACTCAGACTTGTGTTCCAGGCATCTCTCCAACAAGGCATGGCACCAGCGGACTGGAAATTGGCCCATGTCACACCAATATTAAAAAAAGGAGACAGAAGTATTGCTGCTAACTATAGACATGTCTCGCTTACATCTGTATGTTGCAAGATACTTGAACACATCATTCATACCCAGATCATGACACACCTAGAATCACACCAGATATTATCGAACCAACAGCACGGTTTTCGTAAGAAAAGATCATGCGAGTCTCAACTCATCATTACTGTCCAAGACCTAGCATCCAGTATGGACTCTGGTGAACAAATTAATGCTGTGCTTCTAGATTTCAGCAAAGCCTTTGACATGGTTCCCCCACAAAAGACTCATGGTCAAACTCAAACACTATGGAGTCACTGGCACAACCCTAAGATGGATCGAGAGTTTCCTTGCAGACAGAAGTCAACATGTTCTTGTTGAAGGCCACATGTCACCTCCAGCCCTCGTAACTTCTGGCGTGCCCCAGGGTACTGTTCTTGGACCCCTGCTATTCCTCCTGTACATAAACGACCTCCCAGATAGAGTGAGATTACCAACACGCCTCTTTGCAGACGACAGTCTCCTCTATCGAAGGATCAAGTCCCTCAATGACTCTGTCATTTTACAGGAGGATCTAGACAGACTACAGGAGTGGGAGCGTGATTGGCTCATGTCCTTCAACCATAGGAAGAGTGAAGTGATACGCTTTTCAAGGAAGAGAAAACCCATTCTGGCTGACTTTACAATCCATGGCCACACTTTGAACATTGCAAGGACTGGAAAGTACCTGGGTGCCATGCTGTCAGATGATCTCTCTTGGAAGCCCCATATTGAAATGACTGCTAAAAAGGCAAATGGCAACCTAGCATTTATCCGGAGGAATCTGTCAAGCTGTCCAAGAGACACCAAAGCTCTCGCATACAAGACACTTGTAAGGCCAACACTGGAATACGCCTCCACAGTGTGGGATCCCCACACACAAGACTGTACAAACCAGCTAGAGGCAATCCAGCGAAGAGCTGCACGGTTCGTCATGGGAGATTACCATACCACCAGCAGCACCTCCCAAATGATCGCAAAACTCGAATGGAAGACCATACAAACAAGGAGACAACATGCCAAGCTGTTCATGATGTACAGAATTATCAATGATCACATCGCGATCCCAGGACATCAGTATCTCCACCATGCTACAACAGCCACTAGAGGACATACCCAGAGGTTCATTGTACCATACTGCAGGTCAGACTACCTCAGATTCTCCTTCTTTCCATCCACAATACGGCTTTGGAACCAGTTACCAGTGCACCTTGCCTCAGCAACCACACTAGAGGCCTTCAAAGGGAGCCTGGCGCAGCAGCACTAGATTCGTCTCCATGTACATAGTTTTATTTTTAGCCTGCACCTGTTTGCGCCTCACCACGACCTTGTACAACACTTTCATGTATGAAAATGCCCCAGAGTGGGCCAGGTACATTAATGGAAGAAGAAGCAGAAGAAGATAGTACCGTACTTCTATTTTACTTCTACGTGGTTCTGTCATATTTGACAATAACACAACGATGCGTTTAAAAAAAGATTAAAATGACAAAGTGAAATGATAGGAAAGTTAGAAGAATAGCGGACACGACACGCATTCCAATAGTAGAAGAAAGGAAAATAGGAAAAGTTTCCCAGGCTCCTTTCGCACTGGTCACCAGAGAAAGACAAATCCAGCTTTTGTGGCGGTACTAGCGTTTGAAACCCCACTGACACTGCTCTAGCCCATAACGCAATGCTATATACAGCCAGAGGAAAACGGCTACTTTTGAGAGACGGGGTTGAAAGCCCACTCTTGAAGGATTCCAAAGAGGTCGCATCAGCCACTGTTACTGGTAGTTTATTTGGGAATCCGTTTATTCCACAGGAAAATACATTTGGGGAAAGAAACTGTATACATACAGTTGAAAAAAAAAAAAATCAGAAGTTGTACATATAGTAGGCTTTGAATTTAGTATCATGAGAAGACATTGTTCTAGAATGTGCTGTTGCGAGGAAGTTGTTTTTGTCAATTTCTACTAAAGGATTTACAATTTTGAAAAACACCGAAACATGTAGTTTTGTTGGCGTTCCACTAATGTGTTCCATTGAGATGTAGTCAGCATGTCTGTCACGCTGCTGGTACTGCGACCATTTTGTAAGAAAGCGTACTGCCCTCCTCTGGACCATCCCACATTGTTCATGTGTGCCTTGTGATGGGGTTACCACACAGGAGTACTCCAGGTTAAGGCGCACCAGCACATTGAACGCTCAAATGTCTTTGTTTCCTTGCTGGCAAAACACAGGTTACGCCCAAGGAAACCAAACATACTATTTCCGTTCTTGGTGATTCTGTTGATGTGGGATCCCCAACATAGATCAGATTGTATGTCTACGTGTATCCAACTAACCCACATATTTGGATGTCTTCTCTGTCTTGAACCAGATGTCTGTAGAACATTGCATTTAAGAAATTAAGAGGTAGAACATATAAACAACAGGTTTTCCCTCATGCTGCTAGTGTATCATCATTATCACAACACGATGGTCACCATTGCAATGACCACTCAATGAGTTTAAATCTTTGATAGAAATTCAGTTTGTGCGTCTCTAAGTAGTGCTGAGTGTCCTATCGATCAGTATACTATGCTGCCTATTGTATTTAAACGATAATGGTTCCGTCGCTGGTCAATGCACTGGAGATGATACCTCGTCTAACTGTCTATTATTGTAGAAGATGCCATGTAATGCAGTCAGGTTTCCGTTCAAGTACATCTATTTGAAAGCACTCTATTTGTTTACACTGGATTCTAAAGTCGTTAATTCGCCACAGTAGACACTTACTTTGTCAGTAAACAGAGTGGATCCTGAAGTCTAGAAGAACAACAGTATTCAGGTTAAGCGTTTGCTTTGACGCCAAACGGGTACGATTATTTCAACGGAGAGTAGAAATAAACTTGATTCTTTTTATATACAACGTCCGTTCAAATGAGCTCAGACCTAGTTAACCTTACCTTTATTCATGTATATTGATTATTGGCTTTTAAAAAGCATTGCTGGTATACAATTTTAATTTATTCTTAAGGAAAAAGTTTTTATGCATAAATTTCTTTTCAAACAGAATGCATCCGCCTGTTACTCGAAACCCGGAGGAGCATCATTACGAAAAGTAAGAATGCACAATAAATAGATAAAAGTGGTTTGTTAGGAATTCCGTTCGAGAATTTCATTCTGCCGTTGTTTAAAATTTTATCTTGAATACTTTGAATTATGTTAGTCAGAAGTACAAACTTATGTGCTTCCAATTACCTTCTATACACAATATTGATTACTTAGAGCTTGAATTTATTCGTTACCACCACCCGGAGATATTGTCTAGAAAATGCTTTAAACAATTTGAGATCTTGCTCATAATGGCGATATTCTTCTCAAGATACATTAGAGTCAGTGTTTAATTATCTTTTGTTTAGTGTGTCATTTTTTCATAATTTCCAACAAAATACTTTTTTCTTGAAAATGGATGTTGTGTCGAAGAGACAATAGTTTCATATGGAGCGGTTCATCAATCCATCACAGTGAATTCCAAAATCGTAAAATTATCACTGTTGTCATATCTTCATTTTGGATCCAAAGTCGTCAATTTCCAAAGTGGAACCTGAAGTCGTTTGTTTGATCCTAAAGTCGTCAATTATCACAGTAGATTCTTAAGTATAAAATAAGAGAATATTTAGGTAAAGTATTTGCTTCGATACCACATGGGTCATGGGTACGATCAATTAAACGGACAATGGATTTTCACTTGATTCTTTTTACAGACAACGTCCAAACGAATGAGCACAATCATATCTAACTTTACCTTTAACGATGGATTATTGGCTTAAATACTCTTTTGCTGTCATACTTTTAAAATTGTTTCTTAAAGAAAACGTGTATGTACTTATATATATTTCTTTTTAACAGTTTATGGAAGAATTCAAGTTCAGATCGGTAGGAGCATCCGCCGAACACAAAGCGTAAATCACCAAAAAAGAAAAAGAATGCTTGTTTGTTATGGATTCCATTCGAGAGTGTTATTCTGTCAATATTTGAAATATTATCTTTGATACTTTGAATTATTTTAGAAGTGCAAAATGTTCTGATTCAAATAACCTTCTTTACAAAATATTGATATAAAAAGCTTTCGTTTATTTGTTACCACACATGTGAAGAGACCGTCTTGGAAATCAATGAAACAACAGGAGATCTAAATCAAAATGGCGACATCCTTCTCAAGATACATAAGTTTCAGTGTGTCATTTTTTCATTATTTGTAATAGAATACGTTTGTCTTAAAATACGGAAGCTGAGATGAATACATATCGATTTCTTGTATGAATGTTATAAAAATAGTATTCTTAGTCAATGTTCGAAAACGTAGTTAATAACATTAATATGGCAAGCATTGGCGAGTTCTTCAGAAAAGAAAAAAACAACAACATTTATTCGTACTTTCTACAAGTAAAAAATCAAGATGCAAAAGTGCCGATTTACACATACCACTTAATCTAAACTACCGGTTTCAGTCCAAGGGAAACTATCTTGATTTTTTACTTGTGAAAAGTTGCTCCCCTCTCTGATCTTTTATTTCCCACGTGCCTGCGCAAAAGGACACTAAATTGTTTTGACTAAAGAAACATAAGGGGCAAGCCATCATTAACCGACTTCTCCAAATTTCTCATATGTATACCTCATTATATAGTGCTGCAGTCTTGATTGTTTGATTTGATTGTTTGACTTGATTGTTTGAATATATCGTAAATCGTATTTTGCATAAAGAACATTTGCAAATTATTTGCAGGAAAGTTTCCCCTTAGAACGCTAACCAAAACTAAGGGAAGGTATTTTGAGCGTATGAACTTTTTATACAATATATTGATTACTTAGAGCTTTCATTAATTTGTAACACACCACAAATGTGAAGAGACAGGCTTGTAGTCCAGTCATCCTATGAAAAAAATGGACTCAACCGTCAACTAATTGCAACAGAAACGAAATCTCTTTTAAAGTTATCATGAATGTATAAGAGATGACAGAAAAAAAGTCCTCCAAAATCCCTTCAGGGGAAATTGGTTTAAATCTCGTTTTAGTATTGCTACTTTCAGACCTTATGGAAAAAATCGCATATTTGTATTTATCTACCAAAATGGAACAAAACCACAACAATTCACACAAAAATGATGTTTTCATAAGTGGTATACTCTATCTACATGTTTTTATATCATTCACATCAGTTTGCCTTCTAGAATTGATTTATTCCTATAAATACTGTAAATTGAAAGGGGTCAACTTACCCCACCCACCCATTAAAACTAAAGATTTTTTTTCATGTCAATGCATTCCTATATGCTAGAATTCGATATTATCTGGCAAAGCTTGTTCTCTAAAACTTAATTCAAAGACAAAACACACCTTTTTGTATTAGATGACTTATATATAAAGACAATCACTCAAATAAGGTACCGAAATCCATATAGACCCCTATGCCTATATAAGAAAAACGAAATATATGACACAAGCAATACAATATTCATGTGGTTTTTTTTGACGTTTTGCATTTGTTTTGTAAACTTAAAAAACAATAAATGAAATAAAGGAAGAAACATATTGGGAAAAGCAGCAAAAGTAGTACTATTCTATTGCCCCTTTCTCACTATGTGCCAGCTTTTCAAAATTCAGTGTACACTCATGGAATTACACATAGAGTACACCATGCGTTAGAAAATAAGGGCACGCCTAAATTCAATATTGAGGTATCTTTAATTTCGTTTAAAACACAGACCAGAAATTCAATCAATCAAAATCAATATCAAAATCAAGATCGGGTATGACCTCCACATGCAGAAATACATGCACGACATCAAGGGGGGGGGGCATTTCTCCTGAAGTGCTGCACCAAATTCCTGAAGATTGGCGACGGGACTCTCCTATCAACAACATCCAATACATGCTCAATGGGACAACTGCAACACGAGCTTTGTGGGGTCAGAAATTATTATCCTGGAAGACAAAGTTTTGACCAATTCTATGTGCAAATGGGACAACAACAGGACGAAAAATGTCATCAATGTGTCCATTCAGGTTTCCAGGAACAAGAACGAGTTACATTATCCTACCGTAATAAACACCACCCCAGACCATGATGCTCCCCCGCTAAAAGAAATCATGCTCCAAGATAGTGGTGCATTTGTATCTCTCCCCACGCCGATGCTATCAGAATCGCAGACAGAACCTTGACTCATCCGAAAAGACCACATGACGCCACCGACGTATAGGCCAACCAACCTTAATGTTGCTAGCACAACCGTAAACTATTATATCTGTTCAGCCTTGACATGATGACACCATGAAAAGGACGCCTTGCCCGAGATTAACTGTACTGCTAGAAACTCGAAGTCCTGTCACGGTATGGATCTCCTGCTTTGGTTATGGTGCGGTTACGAAACAGTTGCGCAAAGCAATAATCCATAAAAGGCGATCTTGCTGGAATGTTGATTTCCTAAAGTGCCCATGCCCCCTCCTAATTTGAACATCACCAGTCTGGTGGTGTAAAGTTGCAGGTGGTGCAATAACAATTTTTGACTTCCCAATAAACCTGGCAACATGGTTCTAGGATTCACCAGCTTGCAACATGCCTATGCATTGCCATTTCTGAGCTTTTGAGATACTGCCATGATGGCATATTGCATTGATATGAGACTTGATTGTGTTTCATTTTTATCGTATCCAAGAATTCACGTGAGTGCACAGGCAAAACATGTAATGAATACATGTTACAACACTTTATCGAATATGTTCGATTACACGGTGTCATGAGTTTGGGTTTACGGATTATGAAGAGGCAGATTCTCCCTATCCTTTCTAGAAAATAGTTAACAGTAAAAGGGTTCCCTTATTTTTGCATCTCAATATATTTACAGACTCCCTTTTCCATTTTGTATCGTTCTTGCACAATTTCTGCATTAGCTAAGATTGCTCCCCGACATTCCCCACACCCTCAGGAACGGTCAAGAAAGTATGTCTACAAGAACAAGGTTTTCGGTCACACTTTGTTTCACATGAGCATTTTAATTAAAGGCAATTCACAGTATTTGATAAGAACTGCTGTTTTTGGAAGTGAACAAACTTCCTCGAGTAAAATCACCTTTTTGGTACCTACCCCTTCACTGCATTCCTTTTGTACACAATCCTTTCGAGAAGGAAAATTTGAACATCCATTAAATAAAAATATTGCAGGTTTTCTAATGACATCATCAGAATATGTTCCACGTAAATCCAACAAATGCTCCTCCATATTTCGAAGGCAAACGTAAGAACAAAGCCTTATCGTCGTGTACATATTGAACTGACTCACCTAGCTATTTATTGACACTACAGCCAACCTGGGCTTATATTTTATTTATCGAGGAAGGTTTGTCAGCTAGTTTCAATAACCCAGAAGACCCATATTGTGATGGCGGGAAACTACACAGCTCTTTCTTAAATATATCTCCTTCATTGTCATGCAATATATCAACCGGAGCTGTTAAACGCAAATGCGGACCAGTTTGAGCTGCTTCTCCAATTTCTCTTAACGTTAATTGAGAGTTTGGGGTTACGGAATGGCTTTAACCTATAAAACTGTATTCTGAATCGTATTTATAAACCATGTTGTAAATATTCAATTGGCCTTCTTACTTTGCATAGTCGACAATTACACAATATATACTCGTCGACCTGACACAATGTTACATCAAGTGTACAGTCCGCAACGTGGATGTCTATGTTCAGGTTGTCCGTATGATCTTTTTCAACCCTCGAATGACTGGTTTCTACATGCTGATTACTTGTATATTTCTGCATTGCATTATTGTAGTATGTGCATACAGGAATTGACGAAAACCATTGGTTTCTCTGTGATTCTTTCAAACCATAACCCCATTTTATTCTTCCTGTTGTCTTAGAACTTCTAATAAGAACCTGTTCAAAAGCTTGATCTGTAGAAACTATTGCCGATGCGAGATTGCTTTGACAAACTATATGGTTTCCTTCATATAAGTGAAGAAGTCTGGACTCTGTAGGTAATATTTGGCTTTAGTTTGAAGATAACATAGGTAGATAATAGGGCTCTAGACTGGGGCTACATTTCTCTGATGGCTTGAATTTACAGTTCTCAGCAATACAATCATTTGACTTTGATAAACGTGTGAAGTATGTCAGCCATTGTTTATATATGAAACACAACTTGGAAATGCGATTTGACAAACAAAGGGCTTCTTTTCAAGTTTGTCCTACATCTTATGAAAACTACTTCACCACATACTTCTTCCACTGGTTTTTCTTCTTGCATAAGGATTTCATAAATGTTAACTGACGTTTTATCATTTCATTGGTCCAACCTCGCTAAAGGTTTCAGTATTTGCCTTTGGTTTGGAAGTCCAGGTCTTGCTTTCAACTTCATGTTGTGACTTTCTCTCAAAGCAATGCAGTATTAAAAGAGAGTCCCATAAGTATTACATTTAAAAATTTATTCAGTAGGAAATGGCCTCAAGTTACTCTGGAAATAACCGTTTCATTGAACATGTGAATCACCACATTTTGAGAAATTATGATATTCTTGTTCTTCCATTTATTGTCCAATACAACGGAAGAAGCTCAAAATGGTATGGAATCCACAATGTTAATGTGACCTTCTTGCACCTTGATAGTACTATCCAATAATAGATAAAAAGGCATGTATCATCACTTGTGCGTTGATTTTGTCTGCAGCATTTTTAATATTGGTATTATTCAGTTAACATCACTGCAAATAAAAATATTAAATTAAACACAACCACACTTGCTTTATCTTACTTTTGATTGAAGGTTGTACTTTAGCGTAATTCACCTTAATTTTCATAGTTCATACAGCATATGTATTAATGATGAATAATAATTAAGAACGTTATAAGAAGAAAAATGTGACTATAATGATATCTTTATCATACAATAGGTTATAGTAATAAATGCCTCTTCAGAGTAAATTACAATCGCCACGGGATGATATTTGCCGACGATTTTTATCTCATTCACATCTTCACTCTTCACCTTTAACCTTCAATTCGATCTATTTTGCCAAAGATTAAGAAACTAAGCAAATGTAAAAGTCAATTAAACAAATCATAAATAGATTTATTTCATTATTTGCAAAAAATACTTTAAGAATTGAATAATTCTAACATATGAACATGATCGATTTAATTGAGTGAGTAAGAAAAACTTGTGTTTTCGTCAAATCATTATCTACCATGGCACTAATGGGCCACCATAGTTTAAAAAAAAAGAACAGCTATTCCGAGGTAAATATTTTAAATTTATTTTATATATTTGTTATTGTAAGGTGCATTTTTGTCATTTTATTCATGTTTAAAGATATATTTGAGTGTGAATGGTCATAGAATCGATGTTTTGGGCGAAATTAAACAAAACAAACACTTTTTGAATTACCCGCGAAAACTCATTACAAAGCATTCTGTAGGCTATTTCAAAAATAATTTTTTATCTAAAATGTATCATGAACATACAATTATGTTTTTTTTTATAAGATAAAGGCATATATAAATGATAATAAGCTCAATTCACCCTTTCATGTGACTTTCAACAGCAAGTTGACCTCGAAATTTACCGATGACAGTTCACGCTATGTACCTTTCTATGGTGGTACCTTCGAACCATGCAAAAACTCGTACTTTTCAAAAAGTTTAAATGCATTTTTCACTATTTTCCCCTGGTGGGATTTCTGAGGACTTTTTATATGTTATAAAGGAAGTGTGCAGCTATAATAAAATCACAAATTTGTTTCTGTTGCAATTAGTTGTGGGTTGACTTACAGATTGACTGGACTATTGGGAATCATTGAAAGAACAGCATATCTAGCTCACATTGGAGACATTCTTTGCAAGATACGTTAGACTCAGTGTGTAATGAACTTTTTTTAAGTGTGTGATTACTTTTATAATACTAGCAAAATTCCTTTTCTTGAAATATGGTAGTGAAGGTAGTGGAACATTGGTTATCATTTTCATTTTCAATGTATTAGTTATATGATTATATTTTAGAACCACAATAGTATTTCATATTTCATCCTTAACAGTCGATGTAACATTATGTAGTCTTACACAACCATAGTGATCCCAAATGCGAAATAAGCGAGTCGGTTTGGGATTCCATTCGATGTTTGACAGTCGTTCTGTCGATGTTCGATGTTTGAAATATGATCTTAAATACTTTGAATTGTGTTCTGCTTCAAATTAACAAAACAAAGAGAAAATTCTGCGGAATCGAAATGAACTCTTCAGTTATTGGGTTTTTAAACATGTTTGTTAAATCGAAACTGTTGCTTGTATTTGCATTTTAGTTATATTTTTATTTGTCAAAAATTACTGATTACCGTCAAAAGTCAAACTATTGTATTACTGTAGATAAATATCATAAAAGGAAGCCCTTTGCAACAAAGAATGGCATGCGATATTCTTATACAGAAAACATTCCGAAACAGATATTGCTGCCAAACACTTTTTCATGCCAAACATCTCATAAAGTAGCATACTGCCTTTGTGTCTACGGTACAATTTAGAGGAAAAAGATATATAAGCCTGAATATTGTGGTAAATAATGTCTAGTGACCAACTATTCAAAGCTTCGAAAATATTATAATCCAAAATATCTTTTTTTTTCTTTAATGACCGACCCTGTCGTTTTAAGAAAAAAGAACATTCCGTTAAATGCCAATAATAACCGAAGACGCATCCATTTCCATTAATCAAGTTATTAATTATCATGCATGCAAACAAAAACAACACTGAGAAAAAACAGGCGAGAAGAGCATAAGGGCTAAGTAAATTACGGTTCTTTTATTTTGGTAGAAATTATGCAAATTAGACTGTACAAGCGTTTACGGAGTTGTCCGAGTCACGACACAGTCTTTTTTAAACCGAAACTAGGATGTTTCTTTAAGTATCATTGTTTCTTAAATATATTCTTTCATTTGGTGTGTGTCTATAACAGATTTAACTGTACAGCAATCGATCCAAGCGGAATTAGGGCCCTCAATGATTTTCACAACTAAATACGTTGCATGAAAATGAGCATTACACAACTTTAATATAACATGTTATTTAAAAACCCAAGCAAGAAGGCAAAATGGCTATGGTGGTCAAAGTGTTTTCTTGTCAATTCGAAAAATAGACGTCATTTTTCTGTGACTCTTCATGTACGAATAGGGGGCCTGTCTCACATAAAGAGAAAAAGAGTGTCTCAGAAAAGCATTAGACGTAAACGGAGCATGAGTTCTGTCTGCAAAATCTTTTACTTTTAAACGTATGTCTATTTTATCATCCACAATACAAAGTTACCTTTGAAGTTCAAGGGACATAATTATGTAAACGTAGACGTAAAGATATACTTCTTTGTAAGACGGGTCCCAGGTAGAGATTCATTTCTGTTTAGATTGTTGGTTTGTCTCTGAAACAATGTTAGAAATCTTATTTTCATTGTTGGATGAAAGTCTATTAAACAGTTATGGCTAGATTTGAGTTTTCTTTTTTGAATACCATATTGCTTAAGCTATGTTAAGGTTTGTTTACAATAAGCGATAAAACAAGGCCAGCTGAGAAACGTTAGCAAACGTAGACAAATGACAGATTTTGTGTGTGTTTCACGTGATTTTCTAGGTGACCGCCATTCATTATTCCGAGCACTCCTTGCTATTTGAGGTGTTACTCAAATGTAAACAATGAAGTTAAACTGGTGGGCACCACATTTGTGAAAATAGCACTTTGGCAAAAATAGATAATGAATAGTGCAGGCGTTATATTGTCATGATCCTGTAGATTTTCGCTATGTTTCTCATATTCTAACGAAATTTATTACAAATTTTAGTCAGTTTTGCAGTTTTTCTTTGAGTTAGTATGTTTTCGAATTTAAGTTTGAGCAAAGATCTTATATTAAGTAGTAGTTCAATTCAAGATCAGCATTCAACTTTGATACCTATACATAGATTCAGAATTGAGCAATATATCCAGTTTAAGCAAGCTATACTTAAATTCGTTTCGAAAACATGGGCTCAGGGTTTTACTAAACAATTTATGCATATAAATGCGTCTGTTCAAAAACACATTCCCTCTTACTTCAATATTGGGTAAAACAAATTTTGAATATTAACACATCATTTGAATCGTCAATCTGAACACATCAGGTTTATCAAATGAAAACACCTCTGAAATAATAAGGATGACACCATATTGTTTCCCGCGAGAATTACGTTACCTTACTTTCGTTTTTAAAAATAGATCTCAAATGTGAAATCTTAAAAGTCGTTAAAGTTGATTGAAGAAACAACTATACATGTCACAACAACAATCTCGCCATTTTGTATGAGTTACTGATTTAAAAGGTTGTCCAATACTTCCATACACATTGAACTACCTAACGTGCACTCATAGAAAATGTGTTGAATGCCGGATGCCGATTTACCCGAAAAAATGTAACCCTACACTTTTATCCGAGGTGTATTTCACAGCTCACAGAAATACCCGATTGTTGAATCGTCTCTTCAAGCGGTGCCAATGACGTGGCACATGACACTTTTGCGGTATTTTAGGAAACTATCCATGATTATCATTCTTGACTTACGCAAATATTTTTCTTAACCCATTACCAAGCAATAACAACATTTGACCAGTTTGTTACAACACGATAAAAACGCAGTGAAACGTTGTCGTCGGAACTAGCGGCATGTAAAAAGGAGATCATTGGACTGAACGATGACTTGCTAGACCTACAAACACGATCGATGCGTGACAACCTACTTTTCCATGGTATGGCTGAATGCTCATCGTTTGAACTAAGAAAAGAAGAGGATTGTGAAACATTGATAAAACAATTTTGCGAAACAGTTCTCAACATGGAAAATACACAGTCAATCAAGATTGATAGGGCACACAGGCTAGGCCCATATAAACCCAATGAAACTAGGCCCATAGTAGTAAAATTCAACTATTACCAGGACAAAACCAAAGGGAAAAAGGCAGCCTACGATAAACCTTTACAAACAGACTACCGCGTCAGCGAACAATATCCCCGGGAGGTCCAAGAGAGGCGCAGGAGATTATACCCTGAACTTCAAAAGGCTCGGAATCAAGGGAAACGTGCAGTCTTATCGAACGACAAACTACTATACGTGAACGGTAAGCTGATTACGGTACATTCCATCGACCAACAAAACAGAGTGGCTAGGACAGTGGCAGTCGGTACTTATCTTTCCTGCTATGGAATGCGGTAAAGTGAATAAATTACAAGGTAATGACTTCTTGAATTTTGTTTCGGACTATGATTTGTTATTACTAACAGAGACATGGAATGCTAAATCACGCGATGTGTCTATCAACGGCAGGCGCGTAGCCAGGCATACGCCAATACGCCATGGCGTATACTTGGCTAGAGAAAATGAAAAATTAAAGTGCCCGAAAAATGCAATAATAATAGAAACCTAAGGGGGTAGGGTTTCCTAACAGTGAAAAAAGCTAAACATTGATCCCAAAAGTCCATGTATTTCTTTATTTCGGACGATCAGATGCATGCGTGATAAATGACAGCATCGAATCTTTGCGCCGTAGAACCTTTGATGGTAAGTGTAGCCTACACTAGATCTATAGCCAGTTAGCTTTACATTGCGGCGATTTAAACCTTTAATTGATTTCGTAAACAAAGTTTAAAATGGCGGAATCGGCCACGAGCGCAAACTCCTATGCAGAGTTATCGTCCCACGGATGTGGGAGCGCAGCGGGAACCAATTTACTCTGGTAGAGATTGCCACGAGCGATGTTCCTTTATATCCAGATATTTCTGAAGATCTCGATGCCGCGGCAAATTCACTTCACAACAATTAAAAGAAATGCTCTTTAAAGTGCATAATGAAACTATGTACATTCATACAAGTTTCCCCACAGGTATGTTAACATCAAATGTTGATGAACAATGAACATGTTGAAAAGGAACGCAGATGAATTGATTGTCATTAAATTTGAAGTCTATTCGACTTGACTTACTGTTTGACAAAATGCATGTTTTGGTACTTCAAAGAAGTATTTTGTTTTGTCCAATTCCAGTCTAAAGCCAAAGTTATTTTTTGCAACGTTATATCACAAATCAATATAGGTACATGTATTGGTCGTTTTGTACAGAAGTGTATACCTGTTTTAATCTGCCACTTGTTTATTATCTTCAAACTACATTGTAAACTGTACGCCAAACGTTCTAGGCCTGTCGTTAGAAGCATAGATTGGAAATTGGTGTAATTAGCCAGTAGACCTTACTTACTTAGTTGGACTATCTACGCTTGAGCCAAACAATTGATGTAACATATTTTGCATGACCTTTTCACTCATGTTTGTCATGAACAAATATGAAAACTGTACATAAATTCATCGTAAATTTATCAATACATATAGACAGAATAAAAACTTGAATAGTCGAAATAATTTATTGATATCATATTATTTCTTGAAATAAAACTTGATATTAGTGAGGTCTATGTGAATGGAAAAAAAGATGAAAATAGACTTGATCGATCAGACTGAAGTAGTTTTGTAAATGCGAAGTTTTCAATTTGACTAACCATGCCGCACTGAATTCAGATTATTTTATGGGTTTATCAAACTCATGGTCATCTACGTAATATGATACATTACAAACTTCCAACTGCGAATCAGTGGAATCTTGCTAACAAATATACAAAAAAAAAATATATTACAAAAACCGAGAACAGACGTTATTAGATTGAACCAAAACGCCCTTCCTGAAATCGACCTAGTAAAGATTTTAGGGCGGAACATTGAAAAGTTGTAGACAGATCTTTTGCATGATATAGCTTGCGAAAATCGCTTTTGCCGCTCTAAGATATGCATACTAACGGTACATACAGATTTCTGACAGGTCTTTATTTTTCAAAATAATTTTGGAAAACTCCACAACCTAACCAATCAAAGTGCTGAAGGCACTGAAGTTGGATGACATGATTCAAATGGATGATAATCCTGCAAGGGTTAAAAGCAATGTCAACAGAATTTCATTTGCTTTACTGCTTGCTTTCATCAGCAATAGACTAAAAACTTTCAAATATCTCAAGGATATCCCAAGAAAAAAACGCTAGTGAGGTTCAGACTTTGGACATCAAGGTTATGAATTTTACATTAGGCCATGTAGGACCCTACAAAATATACTACAGTTGCCAAATGCATCCATATTGGTTGCGGGAATATTTATTATAAGAAAATCGTTTGAGTATGAATAGGAAAGCAAATAGGAGACAAATACAACATAGATAGTTTTATTAGTATTTAAATGTATTTATTTTTCAATAGCTTTCTCTTTTTTTTAGTCAGAGACAAACATGTGTGAAGGTGTTTTGTAAAGTGACTGGAAAATAATAAGTTTTACAAAATGTATGTTATTATTATGCATATTTATACATATGCATGTTAGTGACAGCAGTTTTATATACTAAAATTTAGTTTTTTTGTTTTTTTTTAACTTTTTACATATTATGATTTGGTAACATGTCAAAATTAATACCTAAAAATTTCAAGTCAAAATATATAAAACTAAAAAAAGAATCAGTTATATTGGGAAACTCTAGGCAGTCTCTCTATTTAATTGTGACGTCTGGTTGTTTAATTGACTCTGGTTGACGTTTCATCGTTTCGACTTCATCCTTTTGAGTATCGACAAGTTTTTTTGTGTGAACTACCTTGTATGAAATTTAATAACTTCTTTTCCCTTGGTTCTTTCATATCCAAATTATCCAGTCATATTTTCAAAAGAATGCTTTTTCTCAATATTTGGAGACACCAATGAAAATACTATGTATTAAATATATTAGATACTAAATATATATTCATTTTGAATTGTTTGTTTACCCTCTGCAGTATTCTTCAGAGTTATGTATCTGACATACGACTAACATTTACAAGATTTAAAAAACATCCTCTGCTTTCTCCTAGCGTTACATATTTTAAAACGTTAAAAAGATGATAGATTGATTCTGAAAAAAAATCCTACTTCACAAAATAAGTAATTATGTTTAGGATATTTATATACATTGTATAGGATTACAAATCAGACTCAAAACCTAAATCGACGACCCAAAACAACACCTCTCAAACAACGCTAGCTTAAATGTTTTTACTTCTTGTACTTTCCTTTCATAAATATTCCTTGTGAGCTATACATTCAGTTTCTATGAACAACAAACAAAGAGCTTGTTTCCAACTCATAATACATGTACCCTATGATACCAGGAAAAAACGTGATTCTCTTGTTCCATGCTGTCCTTAACATAACACAAAACTATCAAATTGACAACTGATAAAGAAACCAGATGACTTTAATATAAATCTTTTCAAGCCAAACACTTTAAGATGGCTGTCCTTAAGATTCTCCAATCCTACTTCTGTGTATTTTCTTCATCATCCCTGAATTTCACTAAACTGCCAAGGTCCTCCTACCGTTGACGTTTTTTTTGACACCTATAAAAGAGTATAGATGAAAATGATATTTAGATATGAATACCTTATTTCTAAAGTGTTAAATGCCATGTCAGCAATTTTTATTTATATTATGGATATCCGAAGCCAGTACTAGGTATGGGGTCTGAAGTGTCTTGCCAAAGAACACTCCTAAGAAACCAGAGGGGCTTTAGTATAGGATCCCTTGGTACAAAGTCAACCACCTTTACCATTAGACCACAAAGGTCACTACAATGCTTCATCAGAATTTTATACCATGTATATGTAGAGAATACAGAGTTTTATCTACATGTACTATGAAAGTGTTTTTCAAATTTAGATGGTGAAGTGCAACAGACATGACATCAAATACCATCAACTATTATTGAGTCTAACTGAATGCATATACATATATATAAACAAACATAAATTCTTAAAAGAAATAATTTCTTTTTTTGTTAGTTTCACACACATTCTCACTAAAGGGGAGAAAAAAGGTGAGAAAAATCTGGTATTTTTTTTAAGTTATAGTTATGAGCCGTTTTTTTTTTCATTTATCATTTCTTCAAGAGCTGTCTCGAAATACTGGCTTGTAAATAATGAATACTTGAATTCTTTTTCTTACTATGGATAGTCTTGGATGTTATTCTTTCAACCATTTTTTTTATTAATTAGGTACTACTTAATGACATTAGCATAGTATGTCCAGCATGGTAATTATGGTCACTTGTGTCAGTTGAAAACTAGATGACTCGTAAATGATTCATTCTAAATTACGCTTACGGTTATCTTTATAATAGAGTTTATGATCGGCAGTGCTTGTCACACTAAAAACGATGATCATTTCTTTGAATTAGGTAATAATATTTCTTGTATTAGGTGATAACAGCTTTATGGCTCTATATTTCATTTGTATCAAAATTTAAATCCATATGAGAGAATTTGTAAAAAAAAGAACTTATCCTAAGTCATATCTTAGTCGTTGTGATAGGACATACATTGTATCAACCATGAGGTACTGTATTCTATGCTGTAGCGACTGGTACAACAGTCTAACATTGTTTGGGGTTAATTGGTGGGACAGGCCTGCAAAATGCTTCTCTACAACCATCGTCTGAAACAGAAATTATCTGATATAAATACCAACAGCATGTTTAACATCATTGATTGTTAATGACATCAGAGCTCAATATTGGAGCACAACTTGTAAGTCACCACCACTTCTATGGAACTATATATGATATCAAATTTATCCTTTTCCCCTTTACTATGGACAATCTATAATTCATCAACCACATTAAATATCAAATAAACACGGAATATAATTCCAGCTTGCTATATTCCACTTTGCGATGCAAGGCCCATAGAAAGTGTCTGTTGAATATCTAAGCATGACTTGCAGTCTTTTTAAACATTAAGGTTCTTGATATAAGTAAATCTTTTAATTTTCTTTACATGCTAAAATAATCACATTAGCTGAAAAAGGCAAAAAACAAATATGTTCTTAATGATTTGAGAGCAATCGTTAGAAGCAGCTTATACTTTTGACTCAATGGTTTCAAAGGTGTTTTGCAACAGATACCACAAAGTGAGGTATCATAGATTGAAGGATTATGGACGTGATTCTGATGTTACATAACAATGCAGAACATCAATGGTTCAATGCATTACTATAGAAAGTGCTTAATAAACATGAAGCACTTTCTATAGTCTTGCATTGAACCCTTAACATGTTCATATGGGCTCAACGCTTTCTCAAAAACCTCTCAGTCATATCACAGTGTATAAGGAGGGGAAAATCCAATTAAACTTAATTTTCATTTTTCACCAAGAAAAAATAAAATTGAAACTCACATTGTTCTCAGCAAATACACTCCAGGCAAACATGGGTCCCAGGAATGATAGTCTGGCTACCTCCATACCAGAGGCCTTGCTAAGTGGCCTTGGGAACCAGTTGGGTACGCATACCATCTGAAATGTTAGAAAGAGAAAGGTAAAGATAAGTTATACTACAGTAATGGAACATAAGTTATACTGCAACTAGGTAGAGAACCGGTTAGGTTAGCTTAACATCTGAAAAATGTTAAGAAAAGAAATATAAGTTATACTACAGCTAGGGAACTAGTTAGGTAAACTAACCATATGAATATAGAAATAAATAAATCCTACTTGGGCTGTACCTAGGTGGCTATTTGGTGTAGGATTTGTAAATGATTGGCAGATTGAAAACATGAATAAGTCATGATGGTTAATCTAAAATTTTACTTTCTTTAAAAGAAATTGAGATTCGCATATTCAATGGATACCTGTCTCCATATTAACACATTATTTTGTTGCCAGAAAATGGTTTATTTTTGTCCATACATGCCTAAATCAGGACATATTATACCAGGACAGGCAATTTTCCATGCAACTTTCAAATGCCATCATAGCATTTTTTTTTTACATATATGTGAATGTATATCTCCCTTATATTGTATGAATGCATTATGACAGCATTGGTCACCCCTTTGTGAGAATGAGTGCTCATTTTCTTTAAGATTGTTTATATTGCCTCTTTGAGTTTTGCCTTTTTTCATGCTTTGAAGCTGAAGTAACATACATTATTTGATAACAGACAGGACAGATATTTGCAGGTCATGCAATCAAAATATTAAATGGATTTCCAGAGTTTTACATCAAGCTAAATGGTTGGGGGTCCTTGGGACTCAATTTTGATTATGTTGGGGGTCCCAGCATTGAAAATGGGGGTGCCGTCTTTATATATATATATAATTTGCTCACAAACAAGTATCATAGAACATCAAGTCATTGTTTTGACATTTTAGTAGACTGTCATATCATCCATATCATTAGAGTGGTTGATTGTAAGAAAAAACATCGAGTTACAAGCGTCAAAATCATAACGAGAAATGACGATACTGCATAGCGCACATAATAACACAAATTCAATTGGACTGTTTCGACACCCTTCAATACGATTGGTTCAAAGAGAGCTCATTTTCTTTCTATTTATAGATAGCCTGTAAAATATGGGAAAATACTGACCATTATGGTAGAAAGAAAGAGTTAGCCTTTCGTAGTTTGGACTCGCATAGTTTTGGATTCTAATGAAAGGCATACCAATCATGGCTGCATTCCAGAGGATGCAGGTTGTGTGAATTGGGGGGTCCGCATCCCAGAGGATGCAGGTTGAGTGAATTGGGGGGTCCTACCTAATGATTAATGGGTATTAGACTCGAGATCTTGCGTCCCGTAAATCCCTGGATTTCAATATACCTCTGCATCTGATACTCCAATCCAACTGTAAATAGAAGACAGTGCTTTTTATCTGTGATGTAAAAAAAAAATAATTCTGCTATAAGGACTAAACATTTGTTACATTGGAAAAATGCACTAAGTTTCAAACATAGCACCCTATAAAATAGACAAACTTTTATCAGTATAATCAGGTATGAGCAATTTAAAACCGAGAAATTAATTTTTCATAGTGATTTGCATAAGGAAGCATAAAATGCTACTGAGAGCAATTCTGAGAAACCTTCAAGCAATTTAGACAAAAAAGGCATAGCTCATCTTATTTTTCGGCAGTCTTTTAAATGTTTTAACCTCCCCCAAACCCAGCTGCAACAGTGTGGATTGAAGTAACAAAGATTCCACTGCAACCACTTACTAAGCTGTTAAAGATACTCTCTCAGCGATGTGTCTATTTGGAGTTACAAACATCAAAAAATTAGTATTGACAATCCTTGTCACTAAACCAAAGACTATTAACCATTTCTTTACTTATCAGATGCTTAAACCCTGTGCTTTCGTTAAACAACGTGAAGTGAGCATGCTTTCGTTAAATAACGTGAAGTGAGCTGTCACGTTTGTCTAATCATCTTTGGAATTAACAAAATTACCAGATTTCAGCAAGTTAAGAAATTTAAAATTATCTTCGATTTGGTGACAATAATTGTTGATATGAAATAATTACCATATAAACCAATCATGGCACTTTGAGGTAGTCCTTAAAAAACCACACCCACCAATGAATAATTCAAATTAAGATCATTGTTTACAAAATAAACCATTTGAAGAAAAGATACTTTGTCACTGTCTGTAACTGTTTGTTTTTTCTGTGGTGAGTGATTCAATGGTCACTTCCCGTTGAGTAAGAGCTATACAGTTACTCATTACAAATGCTATGACAATAGCACAGAGTTCATATAGTTTTTTGAGCCGAATGTGAACATTGTTCACATATAATCCTTAGGATTCTATAGGCCCCTGGTTTTGTTTTCCCTTATTTGATTTCTGTTTGCAGCAATAAGTACATTGCGTACTTTATCGTAGACTCATTACTTATTACAAGAATGCATAATGTTTACAAGCAGAATAAAATTAGTGAAAGAGGGGACCCAGTGAAAGATGTTCTTACTTGTTGAAATGACTAAGATTATCCTCTTTATGTTCAATGGATCTTTTCTTAAAGAAATCGTTAGATCTAAACGAAATTATTCAAGACAAACATTTAGTACAAGCTTCATACCTTCTCACCGGAGTGACACAATGAATTACGGTATGCTTTATTGTATCGAAGACTGAATTCATTTCAAGTATCTTGTCTTGAATGCCGAAGCCTAGATTAATTTGCAAACACGTATGAGGTAAACAAAGATAGCAGCAAACATTGATGATTGACAGGTTATCGACAACTTCCGGTCATTTTCGTAACGCATTCAAACAGTAAGTTAACAATGATTTCGATGATGAAAACAAAAGTAACCATGCAAATCAATGACGTATCACTTTACTTACCGTTTATGTGGAACAATGCTCCTTCCAAGACAATGCGAAGAAAACACGTTCGGACGTTCCACACGATTTACACTGAGAGAAATATGTAGGTCAATATCGCTATATTTTCGAACATGAAACCTGGATAACTCGGGACTAATTCATTTAAAACTGATAGAAGGACCGATGTCAATTGCACCTCACTTTAGTAAGATAATGATTAAAACTTGGGGGACCGGAATGGGAAATTTCAATCAAAATGATACATGATTTATTATGTTTTATCACGAAATTAAATCGCCGACTGATTGCAAGTCATGCATGAAACGTGTTCGTTTCTAGATCCCCTAGATAGTAACGTCATGGGGTTTCCCCCACTTGTCTAGCGGTAAGATGGAAATGAGACGGGGCTATCTTCCATGCGATCGGACGACTCATGTCACATGACCTCCTTATTTGGCTTGTTAATGGGCCTAAAAATAGCAATATTCGGTCAAGGGAAAAAATGAAAAAAAAAATGTGCATACCATTTCCTATTAAATACGATTGTGGTGTCTCTAAATCGTTATTATTGACCACCTATTGAAAATACATAGCATACAGTATATTATGATCAGCTTTTTAAAATATTGACGAGTTTAGAAAAAGTTCAGATGTCAGTTCGTCCCACGGCGGTTCATTTTGTAATAAGGTCACCAAACGATTTCGGAATTATAGCCTTGTTAGATGACTGACGTCATCCAACAAAAATCGCACACATGTTCCGGCAGCAACGCCCTCCGAAATTTCTCGGAAAAATATCTACATGTCCTTTTATAGACCACCTGAGTGTTTAGATACGATGTCGTAACGTCTTGTGGCTGCTATCTGGTTGCCACCGACGTTACGATTCCACGCTCATCACTTGTTGGAGCAAAATCAATTTTAGCTACCATGTGATAGATAACCTTTTTATGATAAACATAGCATAGTATTGTCTAAAATATCAAATGAAACAGCTTCATAGAAGCTAAAATTTCTTAATTAAGTTATATTTCTTAATTGTTGGTGAAATTTAGTGAGAAACAAACCGTTAGTGGCCATTTTGATTTTTTCGCAACTTCTCGCACTCTCTGCTGTAAAATTATGGTAATTACCCACTGAACATGAAGGGCTCATCCAATGAAAACACATGTTTTTCCCGCCTTTTTTACAACCTTACTACAACTTCCAATATGGAATACCCCTACAGGTTAAGCTCCGCCCAATTTGACCCAATTTTTGTTGTCAATTGTTGCAGGATAGTTCTGGATATCCAAATGAAAACCGGAAGTGATGGATTTGAGAAATGAAATGTATAAGGATTACGAAAAATGGTTCTATTCTCTTAAAATAATGGAAAAATATTAACTTTTGGACTCTGAGGTATGAGATATTATGCATATGTTTAATCAGGTGAAGTTTTGTTGCATTTAGTTGCCCCATATTTGAATTATTGTAGCGGTTGTGATACACAACCGGCCTGCTCCAAAAAGCTAAGAGGGCGGATTTACTACCGTGTCCCAAACAGGACACGGTAGGAACATTACTTCTACTGAGTGTTGAGCGGACAGCCATACTTTTGCAGGACAATGATCACTTTAGGGCGCAATGTTTAATCCCCATTAAGGAATTTAAAAACCGTCAAGGGAATAGTATTAGACATGTTTGCCGATTCAAAATTAATTTTGTTTACCAACATCCTCTTAGATTGTATAGGCAGACACTTTGAAAATACTATTTTCAACACACATTACTTTGTATATGCACTATAAAGTCGAATATCCCCATTGAAATTGTTTTGTCTAACTGTCAGTACAACACAATGTTTTGCAGGATGTTTTCAGATATTATTTAGTAATATTTCTGGGAGTCTAGTCATATAAGACTCGAGGTGTTGAGACTGTGTCAGTTATTGTTTGAAATATACTACACAGTGATTCGGGCACTTACATAGACGAGTGTATGATCTATTGTCATCAGTTTTGTTTAAGGAAAAATTCAAAACGTTGAAGAGATATTTTTCAAACGACACATTCGTTAAGAATAGAAGAGATAAGAAAAGGTGTCTGTATGACTCCAAGGCAATGATAATAACCGTCTTTTAGCGAAGGGGTATATAAACGGAAAATCATGCAAAACGAAAAGTATCCATCGTAAGTCCGGCGTCCTAATCTGTTAATGTTTTCATGTACATAATTGACCACGTGATTCACGGAAATCGACAAGACGTCTTCGGTTCATAATGAAAATTAATGGAATCTTCGTTTTTCTTATTAAAAGGGGCAGCATTTTAATAGTAAATACATTTTGGGAGCATATTATTTCGAAATCATGCAATGTAGAGATTGGGAAAATGAGTCATTAGACATCATTTTTCACAACATTTAGACCAATATTTCATTTCCTGCTTTATTTGGACAAAAAGGGCACAACACCACTTTAACCAATATCAATTCAATCTAAGTTTAATCAGGCCTCTAATAAATTGTGAGTCCAATTATCAAATACCATGAACATAAGTACCACACATACATATACCGTTAATTTTTTTATGAGTGGAAAAGTATTTTTTCTGTTTTAAGTAAAGTGTTGTTTATGTCTAATCAACTGCTTTGTGATTGTTTCTTCGTTTGCACACGTTTGGTAGCTAAACCATGTACTCAAACATTCTTCGTTGTAGAGGTGTTGTATTTCATATAATTTTTGTTCAGGTAAATAATTTTAAAAATACATGTTTGGTGACTCCATTTGATGTAATATCATGGTAAAACGCCAAAGAAAATTCACGAGATGCAACAAAATGACATCTTATTCTCAAAAATCTCCCTGGGGAAGGCCCCCAGACCCCCACCAGCGGGAGGGGGATACCCCCTCCCACACCCTCCCCAACTCGGCGCTACGCGCCTCGGGTCATGCCTTTCGGCATGACTTGGCATAGGGTTAATTTTGCCCTAGCTACGCGCCTAAACGGGTTTCAACAGTTCGTATGCCAACGCCCAAGGTTTAATAAAAAGGCGACGCGTGGTAGTGGTGGACTTATTTACTATAAAAAATGGTATGTGAACAAGATTGACTTGATTAAGATTGATACAAGGGGTAAAATATGGTTTAGATTAAAGGGAGAGAATTTAAATCTTGTCAATGATGTATACATGTATGTGTTTAGTGAACATACCACCAAAGAACTCGAATGTGTATAAAAATATTCGGTCTGAGTTACTGGACTTTGATTTTTTCGATGACATAAGCGACGATATAGCAACATTTAGCAGTATCGAGGTGACATATTCCTTTTGGGTGATTTCAACAGCCGTGTCGGTGCAGAATCGGATTCTGTTGAGAAACTGGACCTGCATCGATTCTTCGACATGCCGGAATCTAACGTATTTGATAACTGCAAGAAGAGACAGTGTAATGACTCACAGGTAAACAATTTCGGTAGGAAATTGCTAACACTGTGTAAGCAGTGCGATTTGCGCATTGTAAATGGTCGCTTAGAACCCGGGAAATTTACATGCTATTCCTACAGAGATGGAAAAGCAGGCAAAAGTACCGTGGATTATGTCATAACTGAGTACAAGAATTTTGATTATATTAATAAATTCGAAGTTTTGGATTTATATGAATTTCCAGACAATTGTGCATTGTCTTTTAACATTAAAGTCAATGTGAACAGTTTTAAAAACGAAATTAATTGTCAAAGATATGATAAAATCAAATGGAATGACCAAAGTAAGGATCTGTTCTTATAACATTTAAGCAATAAATCGGATGTTTTTGAGGAAAGAATTACAAATTATGAAAGCAATAATATTTCACTTGATCAAAGTGTCGAATCTTTATCGGAAATTGTTTATAAATGTTGTTTTGAGAATTATGGTAAATCATTTAATGATTCGAAAAATATAACAAACCATAATAATAAATCTGAATGGTTCAACCACGATTGTGAACTTGCAAAAAATCACTTTTTGAAATGTAAAAAGAAATATAAAAATAATAAATGTGAAGAAAATCTGAACAATTTTCTGAAAAGCAGATATATGTATAGTAAAATACGAAAAGCATGTAAATATAAAATATAAAAATAAGCAAAAAGAAGAGATATCTAAATTGAGTATATCTAATCTAAGACGATTTTGGAAGATAATTAATAAGTCCAAGGTTTCAAAAAGATGATTTTGTTTTAAGCAAAGAAGATTTCTTTAATTATTTCTCAGATTTAACCAATAATGTTATATCCTCTTTTAACTCAGATAAAAACGGTCCAACTGTTAATTTAGATGTCGAGGAATTAGACAGACCATTTTCACATGCTGAGATATCGAAAGTGAATTCTTCTCTTAAACGTAATAAAAGCCCTGGTATTGATAATATTCCCGCAGACTTTTTCATCGATGCCAAGGCATTTATTACTCCATATTTGGTAAGAATCTTTAACGTTATTTTTGAATCAGGTGTCTATCCTGAGCCTTGGACAAAGGGTGTTATAGTGCCTATACACAAAAAGGGAAGTAAGTGTGATCCTGGTAATTACAGGGGCATTACTCACATAAGCACAATGGCAAAAATATTCTCTCTTTGTTTACGTAATCGTTTGAATAGTTGGTGTGAGCAAGAACAAGTTTTCAATGACACACAGTTTGGTTTTAGAGACAATCGAAGCACTGTTGACTGTATATACCTACTTCAAAGCTTTATTCAAAAAGTATTAAATAATAAAAAGAAACTTTATAATTGTGCATTCATTGACTATGAAAAATGTTTCGATACAATAAACAGAGATGCACTTTGGCTTAAACTTTTTCAATTGGGTGTAAGTACAAGATTTATTACGGTTTTAAAAAGTATTTATAGCAAGGTATCGGCATGTATTAAAGTACCCTCTGATCATGATTTGTCGGAATTCTACGAGATTGTACTCCGTCTCAAACAAGGGGAACCATTGATTTTGATTTAAATAATCTCACCTTAGATGACAGTAATATACTTACAATATATCTGCTTTTGTTTGCAGACGACATAGCTGTCTTTGCAACGGACAGTAATAGTTAACAATCTTTAATAGACAGCATATTCACTTTTTTGAGCAAATGGGATCTTAGAATAAACGTTAATGAAACAAAAATATGCGTTTTTGAAAAACGTCGTAGCCAACATAATTTCGAATGGTCTATTAATGGTGAAAGAATTGAAGAAGTTGACAACTTTTGCTATCTAGTAGTTAGATTTTTAAAAACAGGTACCTTTGCATTAGCTGTTAAATCCTTACATGGCCAAGCTTTAAAGGCAATGTTCAATTTCAATTTATTAGAACTTTTTAAACGAATACCACTGGATATTAAGAGAAAATTATCTTTATTTGATAAACTAGTTGTTCCAATTTAGTATACGGATGGGGTATATATAAGTATAAACAAGTAGACTCTCTGCACATTAAGTTCTGCAAAATTATTTTAGGTGTTCGTAAACAAAGCTCAAATGATGCTGTCCTTGGTGAACTGGGAAGATTTCCTTTGTCATTAATTTGTATTGAAAAATCTTTTAAATACTGGCTTAGAATTAAGCGAACTCCAATTAAGATCTTACACGATACATTTTTGGATAACTGCACACATCTTTTAAATTCTAAATCCTCTTGGGAATACAAAATAAGACAGCTGTTGAATGATTTAAGGCTGAATTTTATATGGACAGATTTTAACACAAACCAGAATTATTTTCCTTTGATACAACAACGTATTAGAGACCAGTCTATACAGAAATGGTTTTCTGATATTTCAAATTCAAGGAAATTACATTACTATTAAAATTTTAAAAAACATTTTGCAGTTGAACCATACTTAAGTAATGTAAAGAATGATAAGCAAAGAATTTTACTAACAAAATTACGTATTTCGGACCATGAATTAGCAATAGAAACAGGCAGATACACTAATATAAATAGGGAGGAAAGATATTGTGAAGTATGTAAACAGAACCAAGTTGAAACCGAATATCATTTTATACTTATATGTCCAGCCTATAGAAATTTGAGAACTAAATATTTAAATTGCACATTTCCTTCATTAACATTATTTTTATCCATAATGTCTTCTTCAAAGATTAAGATACAAATGAATTTATGTAAGTTTACCAAGATAGATAGATATCTTTTATTTGACCACCACTTATGTGTATAGTCATTTTTTACAAAACATGTAAACATACAATATATACTGGTCAATAATCAAAGTCTAATTACATACAATTTAAATAATTTCATCTATTTCAATGAGGATGAACAATATCAATAATTAAGTAATATTATGCGTAAAAGGTGTTCTCTCTTTAAACGCAAATTTGAGATATGTTGCTAAATTTTTATCACATGATTTTAAAAGCTGTATAAATTTAATCATGCTTGGTCTTTTATAATAAAACTCATTTATATATTGTTTTCTTATGGAGATATATTGTGAACATTTCAAAACAAAATGGTACTCGTCTTCAATGTCTCGATTATTGCATATTTGGCATATCCTTTCATTTCTTGGTATTCATTGAAGATTATAACGGCATGTTTGAATTCGCAAAGAATGCGAAGATGTTCTTATCTTAAAGATGTAAGATCTTAGTTCTACTGGTAAATAATCTAGGTACGATTCATATTCAAAATTATCCTTTATGTTGCAATATAATTGTAATGAAGAAGCGCTTCTAATAGTTGAAAATATATTCTGGATACGCACATAAGAAAATCCGTGCTAAATCAACACGCTTTTAATATTTGAAACCAATGAATTTTTACCTTTTTCACAATCATCTTTAGAAAGTTCATAGCAGTTCTTCAATACAATATTATCTGTGGTAATTAATTTAAACCAATATTTAACAATTTGAACATATCTAAAAATATATAGCGGATATCTTCCTAATTCTGCATAAACACTTGCATTACATGTTCCTTTTCTTACATTAACAATTTTCTTACAGAATTTCATATGAATCCTTTCAATCTCTTTAGATTTACTAAAACCCCAGATTTTTGCTGAATAATTCAAAATAGAACCAACAAAAGAATCAAAGAGCTGACACAAAAGCTTTGGTTTAAGTCTAAACTTCATACAATTAACAAATAAAACGTTTAATGCCTTCAAAGCTTTCCCTACAAGTTGTTCCTGGTTTTGGCCAAAATTACCAGTATAACTGAAAATAATTCCTAGATAATTAAAGTTTTCGACATTTTCGAGAACAGTATTATTATAGGTAAAACGCTCTATCGGCAAAGTTTTTCCTCTTATACGAAACACCAATATTTTGGTTTTCAATGTATTGACTATCAAGGAATCTTTAGTATAAAGAAATAATATAATCAATTTGTCTAATGCGAATCAAGATTAGCAAGTATTGGTTCGCAATAGAGCAAACATGTAACTTAATTTAGAAAAATATTATTATTAACTCTCTATAAAAAATTGTTTTTCATGTTTTCATGCATGTTGCATTATGTTTTACATTGTATATGTATTGGCCATAGGCACATAAAGTGCCGACATGCCTAATAAAGAGTTTTGAGTTTGAGTTTGAGTTTTAAATTTCATCACTTTTTTGAAATGTCGTCTGCAAACTTTCAATTTGGGGCAGTCGAAAGTTTGGCGTTTGGTAAAGGGTTAAGTCGTTTGGTAAAACGGTACCCGGGTGAACTAGTTGTCTTGCGGCTGTCTCGAGTCACAGAAGCTGTCCTTTGAACTCCTTTGATAATTTTTGTTGTGGCTAGAGACTGAAGGGAGATGGTTTGGGCGCTGCTATAGATTCACGATGAAGAATTAATTACCAAGACCAAGTATAAACTATTGATGTAACTGATTGTTTTCTGCATACGACACGCGATTCCAGTTAAACTGCTTACATAACTAATTTAATGTACGTATATAATAAGACTAACACGTAATGCAATCGAACATGCACATTTTGTGAGGATGAAATCTACACAAGGCCTTATACTTTGCTAGAGGGACCTTAGTAGTTTCTCGTCAGACAGGCAATCTACATGATGATTTCCATTGTTATCATAAATCCATATGCGTTCGTCGTGTCTGGGCAAATACCTATCTTACTTATCTAAGGAGAGAGATACATTGCCCAGAGGTAACGAAAATCCTTCGAATAATATACTTCCTACAAGAGGGTTAGATCGTCGCCATTCTTCATAAAACTAAAGGTTCGAACCCTCGGACGGTCAAAATTAACTGCATCAAGATACCGGTTGTATGATAATTACATTAGAGATAGCCCTTCTGACATATGGTATTCCGATGGTTAGTTGTATTCCAGCTCCTCGCCCAGGTTGTTGTTTAGCTGGATGTCCTCCTTGATCGAGTATAACGAATCATTTAAAATACCGTAATAATTACATTATGTAAAAAACACAATTAAGTAAACAAACTATAAAGAAAAAACCTTGTTTATTAGTTGAACCGAAATAACAATAATAAAAAATCAATACAACGGCACCCTGGGAACCAGATTGAATATGTAACATATGTAACGTTCGTTGAACGTTTATGCAGATTAGGGACGTAATGCATTTTTTGAGAGAACATGCTGGTATAGATATAAACAACACAACTGCTCAGTGAATGATAGTGTTTTTCACTAATCGGATGTGTTTGTGTCTTTAAAGGCCTAGTCTTTGGAATGTCTGGTATCTTATCGCCCACTGGGCACCCTACAGGGCAACAATACAGTTCCACAGCATGGTGCAAATTTCCTGTATATTACTTGATAAGGAATGGGGCATTTGGTGGTCAGATTACGTAATATCCTAACCCTTCGGTTTCTCATAATGTAGAAAATTGATAAGAAATAAGTGTTTGGACATAGTTTTCTTTATCTAAAACAATGATTTACATGATTAGTAGATTTTTCATGATAAACTGATAAGAAATATGAACAAAATAATGAGTTAGTTATTCAATGAATTAGCCTTTGTTACAATCATAAAATTGATGATGATGATATACTATGAAGATGATGATATACTACAGAGGAACTATAATATTCCCTGCGAATCCTGGACATTTGCCCCCCCCGGACATTTGCCCCCTTTTTGGTATAGGGCGGACATTTGCCCCCTCGCCGTAATGTAGAAGGCGGACAATTGTCCCCTTATATTATTTTTTTCAATTTGCTTGACCTGATCGTTTTAAGTTATATTTAAATAGAAATTAAAATGAAAATAATATTTTTATCAATTTTACTCTATTAGCTCTTCCCTCCTAATCCCCTATAGGTGTTAAAATCGAGACAACGAATCAAAAACACTCCCATGGCACTTGGCCAATCATGCTCATCCAACCATGAACTTAATGAATTGAATTTAATGAATTGACTTTATTTTTTAATCAACATATTGATCACATATTTAATCTTATTACCGATTTGGCTCACTCAAGGCTAACAATAAAAAACAAAGAAGGCAAAAGGTATTCCAATTTGTGTCGGTATGACAATCACCATCACTTTTGATTATGAGAGAAATAATTAAACTGAAAATGAAAAAATAAGGTCAAATCAACTTATGCACGTATATCGCCGTTTCACGGTTGGATGAGCATAATTGACCAAGCGCCATCGGCGTAATAGAGCAAAATTGACATGTTAGTCCAAAGACCTAATAAACACAGTGTTTATTAGGTCTTTGGTTAGTCTGATCAAATTATTATTTGCATTTAAATTCCTGTTTAATCACAACGGAATATGATCAGGTCAAGCAAGTTGAAAAAATAATATGAGGGGGCAAATTTCCGCCTTCTACATTGCGGCGAGGGGGCAAATGTCCGCCCTATACCAAACAGGGGTCAAATGTCCGGGAGGGCAAATGTCCGTATAGGCCTTTTCAGAAACGTGGTTTGTCTCCCTTTGAAAAATCGGGCCACATTCGGAATCCTCCACTTCCGGGTATTACTTCCGAAAGAAGAATGTGGGCAAAGGCAAAGAAAACGATCGCTATCGATCGGATTTTGAAATTTATAAGCTTCATGTATCAAAATTAAAGATTTACATACGAAAACATTAACAGAATGATTTGTTGTTGGCTGTTGCCAAGCCTCTTTATAAAAGGAAATTAGATTAAATTGAATTTAATGAGACCCGAATAGCGCACCGCAGTTCAGTTAAAACATGACATTCCGTGTGAAAAAAAAGGCAAATAAGTATATGTTTTGTCTGAATTAAATGCTTTGACTGATCAAAAATGTGTTACTCGGCTGGTTGATGGAAGGAAAGAATGAATGGAACACATATTTCTAGAATGTTATTACAAATTTGCATTAAATTCGATTTACGGATTTTAAATAAGATAGAACAAACATCAGCACTTTTGTCAATAATGTGTATAGGTTATGTTTATCCAATAAGTATATATTCTCTTTTCTTAAAATCGAAATTTGTCGTATAAATAAAGTACCTAAAATAGAGAATTAGTTGTTACATGAGGTTCTCTGTCAGCTTACCTTTGATGATATATCGTATCCAAATATTACGGGCTATGAAAACAGTCCCAGTCCTTTTTTTCCACCTATTGAAACTACATTCAAATAACGCTCACTAAATAACGAGGGACACAGGATTGTGGAGATCCTTCATATGTTTAAAGGACCTCAGATTGTCGATGGTTCATTACACTATCCCTCGATCGGCTAAACAATAAAGGGTGTGACTAGAACATATGGTGCAAACGTGGCAGATTAGTGTTAATTTGCATCAAGACTCTTAATCCTTGTGATAGCCAAAGTTTGTTAATTGACCCTTTGAATGTAATTAAGAAGGAAAACTGGCAACAATCCATTGAATTGAAAAGAGATTACAAATGTGTAGATTATCATTTTAATGATATATAATTACAAATCAAACTCAAACTGTTCTGTTAAACAACAATTATAAGAGACATTTAATCAAAAGATTTCTACGCAATTAGTTGAAGTTCAAAGTAAGAGAAACAATATTTTCTAGCAAATCTTTGAACTATTTATCAATATAATCACAAGGCAAAAGGTCGTCAACAAAGTAAGTGAATGTTCCAAATAAACCCTTATTGCCGAATCTGACTCTTAAGTCTGTTTAAAAGTTTACTTCAAACACCAAGGGTGGTCCAAAGGTTTTTTTTTTTTCGTTGCTTAAAAGAAGCCTCATTTTACAAAATGTAATTCTGTATTACATCGCATGAACCATAAAGTCATAACTAATTGGGGTAAAACAGAACAAACTAAACATACATGACGGCAGATCAAGACACACGGGTTCAACAAATATGAAACATAGGCAAATGAATTTTCTACATAAGGACTTCCCTTTTAGTCTACATCCCATAAAGGTTTCAATTCCCACGTTGTCTACAGATTTAATTGCCAAAAGATCTACAGTTTAAAGACATATTTTCATTGCATTTTTAGTTGATTAAAATATCTTCAAAAGATTTAGATAATTCTGGATCTGCATAATTTGTTAGAAGCATATGGATCTACACTTTATACATATTTTTCTTTCCCACCAACCCTCCATAGAAAAAGTGATTATAGGTTGGATTGATTTTCTACTCAATTTTCACGTGTAGGTGAGATTGAACTTCTGTCTGAAATGGTGTGAAAATTGGTAAAATAGACTTTAGACAAAATGGGAATAAACCTTGTACATAACAAAACGACCTGACACTCAGTAACATAGGAATTAGCTCATAAAGGTTGATGCGTATTTGGTCGAATACGGAGGGTATAAAAAAGATCGTATATGTTATTTCCTACGTTATGCAGTTGACCAATAAAAGAAGCAATAAAACCCTCGATGTGAAAGATATGTATCTTTTGAAGCTTGCCGAAATACACAGGCGCGCATCACATCATACTTCGTTGACACATAGTTGTGTGTTTTATGGCTTCGAGGCATGCCATTGGTTGCTATATAATGACGGAATCATATTTTGATTTGGCGTTGCAAAGTCAGATTAGGGTAAATCGTTCTGCTTGAAGGGTCTTGGAAACATTAATTCTAAGTAGAGTGAATGGTATGGACATGATTTAAATCAAAGGAATCTAATGTTGACTCGGTAGGTGTTATTATTGTTGAAGTCCGATCATTAAACATGAATAAAATCAATTCCATAATCTCTTATAAGTTAACTTTTATTTGTCTCTCACAATTTGATGGAATGTCCCATAAATAAGTGGAACATTTATTAAGTAGGTTTGATCAGCTTGCATCATATCATCTGTTCATTGTGTTTGTATTTACATGGTACAATATCATTTGAAAATGTTAGATTGCAAAATGGATTTTAAATAAAGTTATCATAAGTTAAGGCAATAATCAAACAGATCTACATCATCGTATTCTTTACTTAAATTAATGTTTTAGCAGAGGATCGACTCTTCTCACTAAAAATGAATCGCAACGTTGTAACCGCTTTGGTATACAGTGTTTTATCTCGGGAAACGGGGTTAATTGTCCGCTAGAGAGTAAACACAAAGTAAGGATATACTTTGATATTTCCCCTCCTCAACAATCTTTCCAATGTAGTTTTTACAAACACGACTTTCGACGGCATTGTTAAAATACCCGCAGCAGTTTATCTATGTTTCTCAATGTCAGCTGTCATCATTTAATACCCGGAAGTCTTAAACCGGAAGCTACCAAAAATTTCGTATCTCCGATTAAGAGTATTCAAGAAAAGATAACAACAGTTTCTGAAAAGGCCTATACCATTCCCTGCTGCAAGTCATTCTTACATAAATTAATCTATATATAAGGTGCAAATCAAAAACAAATCCCCAAAGAAAAACCATTAACATTCAAGGAAAATATATTTGAAGTCTTAAATAAAATGTCATTCTGCTTAGGTTTTCATAATGTGGAATATTGAATAGAAATAAGTGTTTAACTATTGATTTCTTTATTTAAAACAATGATTTTAAAGATAAGTAGATTTTCTTAATAAACTGTTAAGAAACATGAAGAAAATAATGAGTTAGTTATTCAATAAATTAGCACTTGTTATAATTATAACATTGATGATGATGATAATGATAATGATGATGATGATGTTGATAATGATATACTACAGAGGAACTTTAACCATTCTGTAAGCCATGATTACATATATTGATCTTTATATAAAGCACAATTAAAAAAAAAAGATAATCCCCTACTAAACAAACCTTTCCATCTTCAAAAAAAAATATTTGAAGCCTTATTGATTTTTTTTTTATCAATTTTGTTGCTTAAATGTCCTCTTTAAAATAATTGATCAAAAGAAACCTTTCAGTTTGACACAGTGCTATACATGGCAATGACGTAATCCCCATTAAATATCACAGCTGGTCATCATCCCGGGTGGGCATCTGGTTATTGTTTTTTTTTTTTGGGGGGGGGGACTAAACTTTGTACTAAAATGGAGTTCATTCGTTCGGTTCGTTACGCATACATGGACTATGTACGTAAATAATTCAATCTAACGTATTCTTAAAACAAAAACATTCGTAAAAAAAAGAGGACACAACCGTTCAGTGAACGACATATTTTTTTTTTCACTTATCGGATTTGTTTATGAATGGTTTAATTGATCGGTTGGTAATAAACCTAAGGTTAATATATGCATATACGAATTTTGAATACGATTAATTGTCTTCATTATAATGCAACATCAAATCAACATCTTGTCTAGACCGAGTTGAAACAAACATCAAAGATAAAATATCGACTTTTATTTCAACCGACGTCATAGGTCTGGTATATGTAAAAGATTATTTAGACAGTATCTTTTGGGAAACTTAGTATGTCATACAAAATCTGAACTCGATATGCGATTCCATATAAAAAGTTTTTTCCTGAGTTAAGATGATACTCTTTAGAGTCACTGTATCATCTTCTATGTGTCAACGACCATACATTATTTGTGTTTCATGGTAATGGCGGAATATTGCTAACAGGCAAATACGAGTGTCCGCTCCATTAGCATCACTTAAAAAGGGTCGCTTACTTTTGTTTGACTATTAAAACATAACAGAAAAAATCAGACTTTGAACAAAACTATGAGTTTTCTTTTTATATATATATTTGTCTTAATAACAAAGACGTCTTAAATCTGCCCAGTTTGTGACGTAAAGAACACCAAGGACGTTGTGTTGAAGTGACCAACAATAAACTTCTAGGATGAATTTGACTTGGCATTAATTGTGCTGTTTTATAGACATGACAGAGTGAACACATGGTCCCTGAATGTTAAGAAAGCTAACCATTAACTCATGTTAGGTTTATCAATATGCTTTTAATATGTCTTAAAGATAGAAAAACCATCTCGCCGTTATTTCTGAACGTCAATTGTTGAGAACAAGATAAACGACAGATATGCTTACGATGTGAAAAGTCGCATTGTTGGGGAAGATACATGTATATGTATATGTAAATTGCGATGCTGGTGTTTTAGCTACGTTTGAGATTAAAGCTTTGTTATTTAATGATGCATTTATAATTGGATAAAATAAAACAATACAAATAAATATCAAACATATGTATAGATATGGTAGTCTTAACAAATGGTGAGATATGAAGGAAATATATCAATTAATCAAGGCAATAATGCTATTAAGCGGACTTGTTAAATTTACACCCGTTTTGACCAATGGAGGTTTGACATTGGCAACATATCAAAGTATGCATATACGGTATGTGATTGATTTCAAACCCGTTCTCCCGTGTTTCTCATACACCAGTCGGATGCTAAACAGTTTTAAAGAAATGACATTTAAATATCTGTCCTCAAATTTGTGAATTAACACCGCCAAAACGACATCATTTTGCCAAATGAATAAAGTTTACCTGCTATAAATGTACATTTATAGTAGTTCTAAAGTATGATAAATTATGTACTTCAAAACATCGAAATATGCAAAAATAAGAGCTAGGAGCCCCCACTGTGTATTAGAATTCTTTGTAAATGTATGTTTATGCGCCACGTAAATAGACTCAGCGAGTAAATAAATATGTACAAAGAAAGAAAAGTAAAACACTATTCAGTTTTTTGAAAACGAGTGTTCTTGTTTTGAAGTCCCTTGTTTCGTTCTGTTCTGAATGGGTCATTCTGGAACTCCTGGACGCAGTCTCCATCAATACGCGACACCTTGCTCTCCATAGACAGGCTGCAGTTTTTCACACCGCCACTAACTAAATAAAACGGAATCTTTATAAGATTAAACCATAAATAATACAGACGATTAAATAGTTTGTTCGAAAAGGGTTTGTTAAGGAAGACTGAATGGAAAATAGTAAAGTTAAATAATCAATCAAAAGATGTAATGCAATGTGTGAAGCATTTGTTGAGAAATGTGAAACACAAAGAAACGAATAGACAAATAAAATGATAAATAAATGAATGAAAAATCATGATAAAAACACGTTAGCTTAAAAAGCTTAAGTTAATTCATCATAGATAAAGTTTGTTCTGATGGGAGTTAGATCAGATTATGTTTACCATCACCGGTCAGTTGTCATTAGGTTGATTAGGCGAGATAATATATACATTTGTTTTTGGTTTCCTCTCCATTTCTTAAATTTATAGGGATTCTATCTTTAAAGGTGTTTGTTAGAACACTTTTAAAAATATTCTGGTTTGCTGCTGTAAAAGTCTGTTTTCAACTGCTTATTTTCGACATTGTGCATTGGTGATGTGAATTCAAAGGGGTTTTGTTTCTTTGACAAGGATTGAGGCTGGCCACTTTTTCTTTGGTACACAACACTGCTTAACATGGATTTGACTAAAGCCTTCATAGGGGGAGTTCTTCCTGTAAGATAATTGATGATTTGGTTGTGTAATGGTGTGGTAAATCCCATCGGGGTAGGTTTATGTGTTCTTTAATTAAGCTTTTATTCATATTACAGTCAAATGGTACATACTTGTTTGATATTATTAAAGAGTCAACATTTAGAGAAAATCTAATGAAAACAATATTATCAACAAATCGACAGTTAAGGAAAAGGCCATGACCACCATCAAGCCATGTCTTTGTGTTGGTTTTCATGTTATACCAAAAATACGCAAGCTATGGAATAATATGGACCATTGTTTATACCATGGGGTATATGGGGACGATAAAAAGCTTTTATTAGTAAATTTCAGAGCTCTTGTCAGTTCAATTTCTGAATGCACATTCTGGAACGATAGATGACGTTTAGTTTTGTGAGAGTCCTATGGGATTTTGTTGTTGTTTTATTCTTACAACATAAATTTGTCAAAAGATAAATTTAGTTCTGATACCTTGACTCTTCAGTTTACATGCGGGGTGTTGTAATCTGAAACATAACAGCAATGTCGGACTCACTTCTCGAAGACATTGCGGATGAGGGTCTCTCATATTTGTGGGCATTTTCCGTGGATTGTCGATTGTCATTGCCGTTGCTGTAACTATGAAAAAAGATTAACTTTTATACACATGAAAAAATATCAGCGATTAACAATTACATCAATAAATGATCATTTCCGACCCTTAGCTATGATTAAAAAGGTACTTGTAACTCCTATCTCGAACGGGTTTCCATAGATTCCTAGCCACCTTTTAAGAATATTAACATTCATGTAGTGAAGCGACTATCTTTAAAGGATTTTCCATTTATATACGTCCATTCTGTAAACTCATCATACAGACTCATTTACATGACTTTCATCAAATATGCTGATATATCAATCACATATATGTCATGATCAAGATTATCGTTTTATTTATGGCCATATTGATTACTTCTGACAATTCGTCAACAAAAGCCATCTTTGCAAGCTCATGGTACCAATTGTCCGCCACAATTGGATACATCGGTGCTAAATCGCAAAAAGGCCCAGAACACCTTGTACTGTTTTCCAACGTTCTTCTCCACATACATATGAATTGTTTGTAAGATAACTATAGTAAAAAAGAATTTACATAATTTTCCTTTAGCTTGTTTGTCCGAAACATGAAGAAATGTGAGTATGTTGCAATGAACATATTGATAAACCAATACGCCTTACCCCATTTTCGTCTTGGACTTCTTTACACAATACACGACTATACCAACAACAACGACTGCAGCTATTCCACCTACAACGCCTCCGATGATTTTCCCGATATAGCTGTCTTCCCCATCCTTGTCTGTCGAGCATGCTGTAATTTAGTGTATACATATTGTACATGATTTACCAACACGTTTTGTGCTTCAAAATTATGATCAAATTTGATTGAGCTCCTTTGGTATTTAGGGCGAGGAACAGAACGATGATAAAATGACACAGTGGCCTTTTTGTCAAAAAGATTACATTAAGAGTTTATTTTAATTAAAACACTATACATAAATTGCATACTTTCTATGGTATTCAATTTTTCTTTTATGCGAAATCTTTGAAAACAGTTTCGTGACGCTTCATATCAGATGTTTTACAGAACATTACTGTTAAGTCTTATATGAACAAGACAAATGCAGAAAATATTTGGAATTGATGTATGAGTAAATCAAAATCAGGTTTCGTCGCCCCTGTTACCTACCGAAAGTCCAGTCTGTGGTGTCGTAGGATGGTAGACAAACACTACATGCGTTTTCTTGGCTTTCGTGATCTTCGACGTAACACACACCGCTGATATAGCAGTGACCGCCCTAAACGAGAAGAATACGAATACAGTTCACTGATTGCGCACATATTAAATAGATACTTGTCTGTCAAACAAAATGTATATCTTCTTACGTGTACCTCATCATGGACTAACGGATGTACACTAAACATACATGAACAATTTAGCATGAGTTTGAAATCCAAGTTTTTGCAGTTTTTGCTTACGAATCTTAAAGTATACGGAACGTATTAAAACATCTTTTTTCAAACCAGAATAAACCAGGGCAAGTTATTTTTGAGATCATTGGTTTCAAATTCTTAATACTATTTCTAAAGCTTCTTGTAATATACAAATACACTTCATTGAGAAATGATCAGATTGACCAATCATCTTTTTCAATTCGTTAAACAAAAATGCACAACAGTTTTGTAATAAAAATGGTGATGAAAAATATTCTTGACGTTTGCGTGTTAAAATGTATAATTGCCTTCAGGTCAAAAGTTGATCTTGATTCATTTTTATTTTCTTATATAAGACAATTTTTTATTTCGTTTATAACGGAGGGAGGATACTGGCAGACATGCCTACACTAAACATAACTGTACTTTCAATTTAGATTTTATTAGACGGAGGAATGGATCTCACCATAACATTGAAGTTGTATCTTCCGTTTACATCTGTGGTATACTGCTGGCAGGTCGAGTCATATACGTAGATTTCCACGGGATCCGAATAAGTTATACCATCGTTACTGATAGACAGATTGTAGTGCGTCAGGAATGCTTGCTGGTTTGTAGACGAATCGAAGCAGACTATTCCTTCAAACAGACTCAGGTATTCACCATTGCCGGAAATTGACTCTACGAAACTGGACGTCTCATTCTCATACATCTAAATGAATAGAAATTCAATTTGACGCACTTTCAGTGGCAGTGCAGCAGCATGTAGCTTGAAGAAAACATGAGCAGTGTATTTGTTTGTCACCATGGTCTCTACACCCGACGCGTCTGTGGCGTAATAGATACCGAGAAAGCTTGATCTAAATTTAGACATTCGGCAAAAGCGCCAACGTTTTTAAACTGTTTATGCCTAGTTCATACCAACGGCGAATGATGCGCTTTAAATCAGCGGGCAAAGCGCCATCAATTTTGTATATAAAATATATCACGATCTCTTACGCTCTGATAAGCTCTAATAAGCTTTGATACCCTCTGATACGAATTGGTTACCGCTTTGTGGGACAAATTATCTCACGACTTGTTAAGGTTCCTCAAGCTTTGACCGAGATCCTCCACGTCTTGATAAGCTTTATTAGGCTTTGACGCTTTAAAGCAGGCTCTGACACGTTTATCAAGCTCTGTTGTGAATTTTTACGCTCTATTGCGCATTTTTACGCTCTATTGCGTTGCATCTTTGATCACAAAACACGATGGCAGAACAACAAGATAATGAAGTTCTAGTCGTACCAGAGCATGATCTATCTGAAGAAGACATGACGTTTGTCTCCCTGTTGTATAACCACATCTTAGCCATTGATGTGGAAGAGAGGAAGGAAGAACAGTAAAGACAAGGTGAGCTTGACCTACAGCAGGAGGAAGAAGACCATTTATCAGTAGCTATACTGGACCAAACCATGCCTCCACCTCTCTGAAGAAAGAAGACAGCAGATTGACCCCCTGAGGTGTTCGACGATATCTTGGAGAAAGTGGCACAAGTCATCTAGAAGCAGCAGACTAACTACATGCACCCTCTCAGCTCGCGTCTGTCCTGGTGATGCACGTCCATGAGCTTGATCTATGTGCCCCGTATGATTTCCCCAGGAAGCTTTGACAGATACTCAGTGGAGAGTCTCCGAGAGGCGGCTCTGTAGACGGGGACTTTGATTCAGCGTCTGACTAAATAATGTCTGGTTTTAGTTGGGGTATTGCAGGCCCAGAAGGGGTGGCTGGTACTGGTGTTTCCTCTACATCTTCCACGGATGTTCACCGCGTTTCTGCTTTGCACAGTTTCGATGTGCCTTTTAGGAAGGAAATCTTCTCCCACATCCAATTGTCCGTGGCCGACAGGTCCTCCATTGTCTCAGCACCCCAGCCAACTTCCCCACAGTCCTCTTGAGGCGGCTCATCTGGGTACGGCCGGACTTGTAAAGGATTTTGAAAGCTGTCATCTCAACACCTATGTCAGCAGCTTAGTCCTCCCAAAGATTCTATTTGTTATACGGATCTTTATAATCTGTCATTCTCTTTGAGTAAATGGAGGGATTGTCTTTTAGCCAGTCGCTTTAATCAATTCGTGACAGAGCGCCCAAAATTTTTAAACAGTTTAAAAATTTTGGCGCTTTTGCCGACTGTCAATATTGAGTTTAAGCTTTCTCACGATCTATTGCGGCACGGACGCTTTAATAAAGCTTTGTTACGCTTTGTTGCCGCTTTCCACGCCGCTTTTTAAAAAGCGCCATCAATCGCCGTTGGTGTGAACCATGTATTAAAAATTGTAGGCGCTCTGTCACGAACTAATTAAAGCGCCAAGAGCGTATCAAAACTTAACAAAGCGTAATAACGCTCAGCAAAGCTTGACTCAAAGCGTAGGAAAGCTTGACATATCTTGGTTCAAAGCAGGGACCCAGTCTTCACGGTCTGTCGCAACTTGGCATGCTTCGTTAAGATGTCTCAAGAATTGCTACAATAATGCACGAAGATCTGACACGAGGTCAGACGCTTTCATCCAGATCTGACATGCTTTTTTACGTTTGGTTACATTTTCATGAGGGATTCGCAGGCTTTGCACGAATGAATACGATTTGAATAAGGACAGGCACGTTTTGTTAGACTTTGCTACGATTTGCAAGCTTCCTCACGCTCTCCTAAGATACACAAACTGTTTCTCCATCCCTATGAATAGCACTGCGACTTGAGTATCACCCATTGCATGGTTTCCAAACAGGAAAAAGTATCTGAACAATAAAATGTATTGAAAACACAAATATTGTATCCAAAAGAGGTAAAGATGCAGTATAGAAGAGCCGGAGAGAGACAGGCGATGGCCAGATGGCTGAAACGCCGAGGTCTTCAACACCAGCGCCGGCAGTAAGGCTATGCTGGTTCCAGAGCCAAGACAGCCACAGTCTCACTCTGCAGGGGAGGATCTAACAGTCATCCCACCAGTTCTAGCAGCAGCCGCCCGAAAAAAGGCGTAGGAACAAACCATATTACTCTGCAAAACTAACACACACGCAAAAAGAAGTCATTGACTGGCTAAAAGACAACCGCTCCATCTATTCAAAGATAATGGCAGATGATAAAGATCCGTATAACCAAAAGAAACTTTTGGGGTACAAAGGTGCTGACATGGGTGTTGAGGTGGCAGTGCTAAAAACCCTTTACAAGTCCAGCTGTACCCAAATGAGTCGCCTCAAGAGGACTGTGGGGAAGTCGGGTGAGGGTGCTGAGACCTGTCAGCCACAGACAACTTGGTGTGGGAGTGTTACCCAAACGCAAAGACCACAGCGAATCTATGCAACGCAGAACGCGGTGAACATTCGTGGTAGAGGTAAAGGGAACATTAGTACCAGCCACCGCTACTGGGCCAGCAGTACTCTCACAAACACAGACATTATACAGTCAGACTCTGGATTAGAGACCCAGTCTACAGCCCCTCTCGGAGACTCTCCACTGAGAGTATTGACTTGAAACGAAGTCTGATTGTCTTAATGTCTGGTAAGAAAGGTCCCACGGCCTTTGCTATATTCATAAATGAGGATCTATAACATTTTCCGGAGGAAATCTTACGGGACACACAGATCAAGATCATGGACGTGCTTCACCTTCACCATGACAGATGCGAGCTGATAGGGGGTGCCTGTTGTTAGACTGCTGCTTCTGTATGACTTGTGCCACTTTTTCCAAGAAATCATCGAACACTTCAGGGGTCAATCTGCTATCTTCTTCTGCAGTGAGCCATGGTCTGGTCCTGTAGTTCCTGACAAATGGTTTTCTCTCTCCTGCTGTAGGTTAACCTCACATCGTCTTTGCTGTTCTTCCTACCTTTCTTCCGCCTCAAGGGATAAGGTGTAGTTATACAACAGGGAGACAAACATCATGTCTTCTTCAGATAGATTATGCTCTGGTACGACTGAAACTAAGTGATCTTGTTGTTCTGCCATCGTGTGTTGGGGTCAAATATGCAACGATTTTGTAGAGCTGCTGCATCTTTACATAGGCTCTGGATTAGAGAAGAAGCGGCATGCAATCGGCGATCTCGCCATTTCCCAATGCGTAATATAGCGTAAAATCCACAGCAGAGCTTGATAATCGTATCAGAGCCTGATTTAAAGCGTCATGATCGCATTAAAGCGTAATAAAGCGTAATAAAGCCTATCAAAGGGTGAGAATTCCTGGTCAAAGCGTGAAGAACCGTAACAAGTCGTGGAATAACGTGTCCTCCAAAGCGGCAACCAAATTCGTATGAAAGCATATCAAAGCGTATCAGAGCTTATTAGAGCGTAAGAGATCGTGCTTTTTTTTGGAAAAGTAAACAAAAATGACGTCGCTTTGCCCGCTGATTTAAAGTGTGTCATTCGCCGTTGGTGCGAACTAGGCATTAACAAGATAGAGTTACATTAAGATAGATAATTGATTATCTTTTAATTACATCTTGTCAACATTTTTCGGCTATATGATGATGGGCTCTTGATTGATAAAGATCCCGAATTAGCTCCATAAGCGTGAAGAGCAGCTTTGTAATTTAATGTTCGCAGACCACTCAGGTATGAAGAAATGACACGAGAAACGTAGTAGCTAGGTCATGGCATGTAAAACCTTTTTAAACCGAGTTTCAAGCTTGTATGCTTGCCTTCAGTTTCTATCCCCAATGTTTTCTATGTATAACTACTGTCTTCTCTTTTTTTCGTAGATAAAAATTATCGCTAAATGTTTCTTTAAAGCGTAAATTCAAAGAAAGCCACTAACCTTTTATACAGCTTAGCGATATAAACAAATTTTACTCTTACTTTTGATTGAACATACTGGAATTTAAATGTCTCGATCAGGTTGTCGGTTTGAACATGGAAACAGTTACAATCCGAATTCTTTTTATCACAAACCACATCGTCTGTGAGGCCATTAATTATCAGCGGATTTCTTTCGTCAATTGAACAGTCAGCTCCATGAAAATGTTCAAGACATTGGCATTCACCTGAAATACATAAACGACGTTACTACTCGAGGTGCAAAAAGGCAATTTCTAGAAAGAGGGCAAAATGTAGGCCTACGGGATGTCAGATAGTTCATTGGATAAGTCACATGGAAATATTAGCATGTCATGTATACAATATAAAAGCGCAATGAATGAATTTCATTGGCTGATCCTAAAGTGATCTTTCATAACAACTATAACTACTAGCGGCGGGGTAAAAAGGGAACAGCCAAATACCGAACTCAGACTATGATAAGCCATTTACCCCTTTCATGAATGGTAGTGTGTTTGTTTGAAGATAAAAAACATTTCTTTTATAATAAATATCCTTTATGTCTAATACTCGTAAACTATGACAACCGCTTTAAAAAGGTATGATAACAGTCATATTTCATTTATCAGCAATGCATTCATTTTGACATCAACTTATTAAGAAACAGTCTGAAATAAGTGTATAAAGCTTAGCTGAAATGTGGATGCAAACTGATAAAACATTTTTTAAATTGCATAAACCCAAAACAAATGATCGAAGATGAAAACATACATGTATGTTATATGATCTAATGAAATACTTTTATTATTCTTATTAAACATCTATTTGATAGGGCGTATGATAAATTTCAAACACCAAATATGGTTACAGGGAACAATTGATCATTCGTTACAGACGAAGGGTATCCCATTTTAAAAAATATATTTACCATCCACACAGGTCCCTTGACTGCTACAGTTTCGAGGACACGATTGTTGTTTAAACACTGCTATCCTGTCGGTATTATTGGCAACGTATTCCGGGTCTACGTCCATATGGAAAGTAGCAATCGCGTTTAAAGCATCAAGATGCACTATAGCAGCTTCAATATCTTCGGATGCCTAGAAAGGTAAAAATAAAACCTTACATATATGTTAGAATGTTTGTCACTTAAAGTGGTCTAAAGTGCATTTAGAGCAGATAACACATGATACACGTTACATGTTTAAAATGCCTTAACTCAAAATTAGAACAGTTTAAAATAATATTGATCACACCCTGTATACAGTATCAATCCAAATTGAATT